>JAHWFP010031002.1:0-36602 GCA_023313725.1 Lithobius niger
ACAGTAGCAGTTCGAGAAGGAGAATACTTACCTCTTTTTATCCAGTAGCTAAGTTGAAAAACTAGGATTTAAGAGCTCCGACTTTATCTAAGTTCCCCACTCCTTTCAATTTTGGGATTCGTGCAGGATCCTTACAACAGAGGTATAAGACCATAATAAGTATGCTCTAGAGGTCGGACAAATAATGAAAAACATATTCGAATATTCGTTGAAAATTTTATTTCCCTGTTTAGGTCCGACACCGCCACAAAGAAAATCTGTTTTTCTTTAAATAACTAGGTTTTATTTAGCGTATTGGACTGCAAAGCATCCGTAATATAACCACAAGTTTTATTTGATCTACTATGCAAGGCAATTTCGAAGACATACATAACACAATCCCAAAAAATTGATGAAATGCCAACTAAAGTACGAAATGATTGTAATTCACGATAGCGCCTTTTCCTTTCGCATAGTATATTGATGTTGACGTCATCTATCAACAGGCCACCATGGCCATGGTTGACTTCTCCATTCTTTAGTGGGCTACTTACATGTTCCAGTTGAATGTGAGCAATCCAAAAGGCATGAATTGATTAAGAGGGAATGGGGAGGGAAGAAAGCATAGTGAGGACTGATTGGGACTTGAGAAGACCACAAGAAGAATTAAAAACCAACTCAAAAATTTAAAAAGTCGTAAAAAAAACACAGAATTTTTTAGCGAATATTAGTGTGGCATATATGCTATTCAAATATGCTCCTAATGAACGAATAATACAATATATATCCGACCTCTAAATACACCAATATAATTATGCCACACTTTTTCGGTGATCTTAAAGCGCCTTTGTCACAAATAGTGAAAAAGAGGAAGATACCAACGCAGTGTTCTACCGGGTGCATTATTATGCGTTATTAACCGAAACTATACATCGTAATATTAATACAGATATCAAAACCGATACTGGGGCCCCTGTATCTTTTGGCTGCTGAGGTCATATCATCATTAGCTTGCACATGAGGCCTATAAAAGTGTAGGTAGGCTTCGTCGTCTCATCATTCAGATTTAATCATGATGTATTCGTGTCCGTATACAAATCATTATGCCAGCCAGGCTGTGGGTCATATATGATCTTTGCCGGCAGAAATTCACAGGTGGGGCACAGAATCAGGTCTCTTTTCAGCTCCCTGAGGAGCATGGCCAGAAACTCTTTAAGAAGCATAAGCAACTAATTTGGTTTAAAAAAGCCCTTAGCATTGGTGTGTGTTTAGGAACAGCCTATTTACATGGGAAACGCTGTAAAGACACTGTGAGATATAGGATCAATGAAACTGTTGGGATGTAACTAGTGATATAGGCAAAAGCTTCCATGGTTGATTTGGGTTTAGAATCCCTGTATGGATATAAACGTAAACGTTTGGGTGAAGGTTAGATGAGCAAGAAAAAGCGAAGAGTGCTATTAAAACTGATTTAGATCAGGGGAAGGGAGAGTACCTCTTTAAAATCTGGTTCTCAGCCATCCTTCCAGTTATTAGCCAGCCACTATCATGAGTCTTCTGAGCTTATTTTCCTGAAAGTATTTGTTGATCACTATGGATTTGTTTTCTGTGCAATCTATGTGGGAGCGGCATATGCTGACTGCATTATCGGCTGCCAAGGTGAACGATGCAAAGCAGTTGTACGAGTCCCTACAGGCCTACACACAAAAAGTTCGGACAGTCGCATAAAAAACCAACACGTATACCAACCAGAGGTTCATGCTAAAATCTTTCTCACGTCCTAACTGATGTACGATCATGAGTGTAGTTCAAGGAGCACCAACAGGTAAAGAAGTTTAGTCCAAAACCCTTTATTAGAAGTAGGGACTTGGCTCGCTTCCTTTCCTGCAACTCTCTTTTCCATAAATCTTGATTTGTATCTCTCTCTAACTTGGCAATCACGGCAGAGAAATAACTTCATCACGCTTTAGTAAACAACAGATAATACCTCAGGAATCCTATTGTTGTATAAACACTCTTCATACTGGACGTTGCTTCCTTGAAGATAGGAAAGAACTCGTTCCCAATTACGAAATTTGGCCTAATGAAAAATGGCAGCCAAGGCAGAAATCAGATCATGATCTAATAAAACACGAGAGAGAAGAGAAGAGGAGAGAAGAATTAAAGGCGGAAAGATATGAAAAGAAGAGCAGTAGTATTGCTGCCAATGTCGATACAGATTGTTTTCTTTTTAGATGCTTAACTCCATGTACGTAAAGTATTATCTTCGCTAAACATTTTATTAGCACACGCTCGCTTGTTAGCTAATTCTTCATCAGCCAAATATCTCTATAGAAATTGAAATAGAAATGGAAAAGACACAAGAAGTACCTACCCACACAAACAGAAACAATTAACGAACAAACATATCAAAACGAGATGTGATGGCATCAAGAGATGGGGCATAAGCAACATGAGAGGAGAGGGCATTCCAGGCATGGACAACCCTTTCCTTAAAGAACTGGAAGCGAATTTAGTACGGGACACAGAACCACAGATGTGAGAAGTATGGCTACGAGTAAAATTGGAATTCGGTGGAAAAAATATCAGAGTTGACGTTAATGAGGTTATGAGTAAGTTGGTAAGTAACGATCATGTCCCCACGATGAAAGCGGGTTTGAATGGTAGTAAGTTGAAGCTTACGTGGGCGTTTTGGGAAGAGCAGAGAACGAATGGTGGGACACTATTTAGCAAGGTGCTGCTGACAATTTTCAAGACGGTTCAATGAGTAAAGGTTGTAAGGGCAGCAGATTTAAGAGCAATAATCAGAAAATGGAAGAAGGACAGTTTTGAATAAGATAGTAAAAAGGAAAGGAGTGATACAAGAGAAACCCTTTAAAATGAAATGTGCCTTAAGGAAAATTTTAGAGATTACATTTTCATTGTGAAGATTTAAATTAGGAGAACTGTCAACAGTAAAACCAAGATCCGTATGACCAGCAACAGGAGTAATTAGCTTTCCAGACAGACGGTAAGGAAAATGTGGGTTGTTTCGACCAAAGTAAAGAATGTGGTATTTATCAGTTTAAAGAAAACGGAATTTGCAGTTGACCAATCAGATACGTGTTGGACATCATCTTGAAGCAGCTGGCAAGAGACAAAGTCAGAGAAAAGCTTCAAGTCATAAGCGTAACAGACATTGGTAGATATGATAACAGATGGTTAAGTCAGAAATGAAAATGTCAAAAAGGAGAGGGCCAAGAACGAAGCCTTGATGTACTCCCGAAGTCACATGAAGCCAGGGTGCATAGGAACCACGAAGAACGTCATGCTAACGCCTAGATTAAATATACTAAGTGAGCCAGGAAATGATGCCAAGAGTGAAACCAAAGCATGCTAATTTAGAAAGTAACTTAGAATGTGAGACAGTGTCATAAGCTTTGCTAAAATTGAAAAAAAAAACATTTCACAGGATAAGCCAAAAACAACAAGTTTAATAAGATGTTTTTACGTAGAGATGAGCCTGGTAAGGAGTAGGATAGAATGCGATATTACGTCAGATAATCCTCCACTTCCGCTCACGTGATCAAAATGGGGGTAAATGGGGGTAAAGGTCCACTTCCAGTCGCCTGATGAAAAGTGAGGGGTACTGATGTCACTTCTGGTTTTCGTCGATCTGGAGGAGGGTGGGAAAGTGTCTTTTGCAACCTTTCATTCGTTGTCGTCGATCTGGAGGAGGGTTGTTACCTCTTATGACGTCACTTCTGGTCACATGTTCAAAGTGGGGGTAATGACGTTACTTCTGTTCACGTGATCAAAGTGGGGGTTCCGTTGGGCCGTCTATCTGGGAGAGGGTGGGAAAGTTCCTTTTACAACCTTTTTTCTTTTCATCGATCTGGTGGGGGGAAACGCCTTTTGCTACCATTTATTTTATCCCTTTCATCAATCTGGAGCAGGGTGGGAAAGTGCTTTTTGCTACCTCCTGTGATGCTGTTTATCGGATGAAAAAAGGGAATTAAAAAGAAATGTACTCTTGTTCTTTTATCCTCACTGGCAAAGTCTCTGAGACTTAATCTAAATACTCCGATTCATTTGGACCCTGAAAAAGCTACGAATTGGCGCTTATTAATTGAAACACGTATAACAGAATATACAACATCGATTCAAAAAAATAACGAAATTAAATACACCGCAAATGTTGGTATCAATTGGCAAAAGTGATAGTCACCTCTGGGACTTATGAAATTAAAGATTTGAATAAATTTCCAAAAAACTGGATAGAGGAAAATGGTCATGACACGGAAGTTATTTTGAGTCTTCCTAACGTAAACACTTTAAGGTCCAACTTGATAATTAATTATTCAAAATACGGAATAGCCTTTACTGGTGAAAAGAGCTTGGCTCGAGTCTTAGGGTTTCATTTAGGAACCTAATTGAGGAGTCGAGAAAGTAAAAATACCATCGAAATAATAAATAAACACACAATTTTTTGTGCACGCTGACATCATTGGAAATTCTTACGTAAATGGTGACACTCAACCCATTTTATATTTGTTTTATCTAATTTCACCTCTGTGTTTCAAAATCATCGAATCTCCACAAAATTTATAATCTATTTACTCATTACTATCAGAATTATATGAGTGTGGCTTACGTTCCCGACCAACAAGCCATTGAATATGAATGTGAGACCCTCACGATGCAACTTCATTAAATATCTAAAAATTTTAAAAAGGACAAGATGCTCGTGTTTGGAAAAAAAGGAAAAGGATTCTTTCGTAACTTTAATGATAAAAAATTTAATAATAATAAAAACACAAACAGTTTAATGCCTAGAAACAAAGCTTTCAACAAATTTATAACAACGGCTAGAAAATGAGCGTTGTAGAAGACTATTTAAAAATCAACGAACCTTTATTGTATGACTCTTTTATAGAATCTTACACCTATTTCGAATATAATCCCATCGTCAGTACGAATATCAACAATGTAAATTCTGAAATCCGAATACACGTGAAAACCAAAGTTTATTTCTGCATATCGCCAACAGTTACCTCTTGATTAAAGGCAGGTTGCTGAAGCACAATGACTCGGCTTATGGCGATGCTGATGTAACGACGTTGATTACAATGCTCCCATGTTCCTGTTTTCTAATATCAAATACCATATAGGTGATAAACAAGTGAACGAGTTAAATTATCCGGAGTTCAGTACTCTAATGAAAAGGTTGCTCTGTTACTGATCGGCGGAGCAACTGGCATTGCTCAGTCAGTGCTGGGCATTGGACAGTGCAGCTTCTGTCAATGCTGAACTAACCAACAACTCTGGTTCCAAACAGCGGCACGCGTCTATCATTGTTGAAACAAGTCCCAAAGGAAGTTTTACATTCTCCATTCCCTTGAAACACATCATGGGATTTTTTGAAAATTATAAGCCAATTTATGGAACTAAACACGTGTCACTTGCATGTGGACCAGTGATACAAACGCCATCTTTAAAGCTCCAGCTGTGGGCAATGGTACAGTTGTTTTCAATAGCATTTCTTGGCTCATTCCCAACGTTACTGCATCGGACGATCAAAAACTTAAACTCTACAATCTCATAGACAACGGAGCTATGGTGGATTATGGATTTAGACGCTGGCATTACGATAGCTACAAATTCCCTCAAAATAACAGCTTCACCTGGCACGTGCTGACTACTTACGCGATTGAAAAACCTAGGTGGATAGTTCTAGCTTTTCAAACAAATAGACAGGACTCTATAGTAAAAGTCCTGCCGTGTTCGACCACTGCAGTTTTCAAGATGCTCACGTAACTTTAAATTCCAAGCGATATCCGTTTCTCGATTTGAACGCAAATTTTGCTACTGTAGAATACGTTGGTCTGTACAGAATGGTGCAGCAATTTAAACAGCTTTGCTACGACACCAATGACTTTAGTTTTGACTTGCTGCAGTTCAAGAAAGCTTATCCTATCGTGGTGTTGGATTCTTCCAACCAGTCCGAGAGGCTTCAATCGGGAATCGTGGATGTACAAGTCAAAATAAAGTTTAGAGCAGCGGTACCAGCTAGCACTACTTGTCACGCTCTGCTCATTGGCGATAGTAAAATGAATCTAAAGTTGGATAGAGACAAAGTCGAAGTTGTTTATTAATAAAAAAAAAGATATGATGCTCAAAACAAGATCGCGAAAAAAGAAGGGGGCTGTTTGCCGTTAGCATTGCTTCGGCCAATTTTGGCCGGAATTGGAAGGTTGGTTGGAATAATTGTGGGGGTAGTAACTGCCGTAAAAAGGCACAAAACGATTCAAAAATTCTATCTGAACTCGTTTAACATCACAAACAAGTAGAAGGTTCCGGATCGAAGAAAAAAAGACTAAACGAGAATGAAACAAAAAAAATTGCCCTGTGGCAAAGGTGTTTACTTAAGGCCACCCAGGGTTTAATCAACTTTGATAAACCTTTAACACCCTTTGATTTGAAAGGATTGGCTAGAATAATGAAAATTGCGAAATTTAGAGGAAATTTTAGTAAAGACACAATTCTCCTAAAACTTAAGCTTACGGTCAAAATGGAATAGTAAACTTGGAAGATATCCAAGATGGAGACGGAAATCACTGGGTAGCCTATTCTACCATTTCAGGCGAACCCTGTCATTTCGATAGATTCAGCAATATGGGTCCTCCCCAGTCTATGCTAGCTACTTGGGACCGGGAATTAAATAAATAATGAACAAGTGAAAACTTTGACCAAGTGTGGTACGGGCACTTTTGCTTATTTTTTTCTAAGCCCCATCTCTAAGTTTCGTAATTACGAAGCTGTTTTAGAAAGAATGAGATCTATTGAAAACTGACGTGTACATCTAACTGGAAATAAATGTCATCTGCATGAAAATCTTCGACCGTGTGTACCGCGATAGGCAAATCTTTTTCTATTTGTTAAGGATTGTCGAAAATGATACTTGTCTAATGCACGTAATTTATTTCAGTAATTAAGAAGGTTTTTGATGCAGCTTTATATTTAGCAACGAGTTCTACGCTCGGATCGTTGCAGTATAAAATTTCTTTACAAATTAAACCAGAACTTGTTCTAATGTATCTTGAAAAAGGTCCGGAATTAACGAACCAATCGACTTCCTCATGCAAAGGGCTTTTCATGCAGCAATTGATTATTGTGAAACAGTTTTCGTGCACAAATTTCTTCGTAGCTGCGTCACTAGGTAAGCTGGCTCACCTAGATTTCTAATCGGTTTGCTCGCGAATTTGAAGTAGACCTTGTGGAAGTCTCGTATCAAGCAATTGTGGTCGACGAATACCTTAGTAGTAGCATCACCCTGTAAAGTAGGTTCACTTTCTGGTCATCCTCTAATAGGCAATTCCTGTCAATGTACACTTTTGTTGCCACGTCAGCCACCTGCCGAGGGAAAGTCACGTCCTTAAATTGATTCTTCTTCACTTAGATATTTCCATCAGAGTCATCTACGTTCAACGTATTTTTTCCGATGTTAGAAACGGCTGAAGCCAACTTGTCGGAAAGAAGAGTAATGGATGGAGGCAAATCGGTTTTAAGTTTTTGAACTTGCATTGCGAGAGTTTAGATTTGAGAATAATTTAGCACGTCTTCAGGTTCGTTATCAGTTCCTATTTTTGTTAAACGTTTGCTTTGCATATCGTAGTAGTTTTCGGGGGTTAAAACATATCCTAGTCCTGGTTGTCCTCTCAGACCGGCTCCCATCACTTCACCCCTTCTCTCCTTGTCCTTTTCAATGCTTGCCTAAACTTGTAGACTGACATTCTTTTTTTTTAATACAAGAAATTGTTAATTGATAAAGCAAAGTGTAGTGGTGGAAGAGAGGATTCTATATGCCATATGAAAATTGCCTAATGAATGCAATGTCTGTACAACAAATAATGTTCAGTCACTGATACCGTAACACTCACAGTAGTTTATTCTAATATGCAGTTGTAGCAATTGCCTACACTCCATAAATAATAATAAAGCTGAATAGTTGTTGCATACTTGAACAAACACAAATTAAAACTCAACTCAAACAACTGCTGAACCACATCATCACCCATGGAAGCAGCCATGACAGTTCTTCTCCAACAGTACCCAGAGTCCACCTCAGAACACACAAAGTCCCCTGGTGGGTGAACTGATCCCTAATATTTTTTTACAGCAGCTGAACTAAACTAACCAGTATGTAAGCTTGGGACAAACTTAAATAGCTACAAACATTTATAAATACTTCAGTTTGATTACTGCCAATTATTTGCACTATTTAACATTTAGGAAACTTATTCAATTCCCAAGAAAACTTAGGCTCCATACCACAAAATGGTTAATTAGGAAAAACCAACAATTGGGTAATAACAATTCGCCCCTTTTGTCTACTTAAACAAAAGCATGTATCCCTTTTAATATTGATAACGCAGCATAGCACCCCAGATTCTTCCAAAAGGAACTCTGGGCAAAGGCTTACTAAAAACATCTGCTATGTTGTCTCTGGTAGGCACATGAATCAGGTTAATTCCTTCTCCGACAAGGCTTCCCTAACAAACTTATACCTCATATCTACGTGCTTTGTTTGCATTCATTCAGTGTTGTCTTTTGAAAAAGCTACGGCAGATTGATTGTCACAAAATATAACTGGGGCAAATTAACCAGTAACCATGACAATTCTTTACAAATAGTGCACATCCAGCGACACTCAATAACAACTGTCAAGAGGGCGATAAACTCAGCCTCCATTGCTAACAGTGCAATACACCTCTGTTTTTGCACTCTCCAAGTTACAGGAACCCCCGCTAGCATACCAACATACCCAGACCATGATTTTCGGTCATCCACATCGGATGCCCAAGAAGCATCTACAAAAAACGTAAGTGATCAATTGCCTTCTCTATGAACATCGTCACAGGAAATCACCAAATCCCTAGTTTCATACACATAACCTAGGACTCTCTTCAGGAGAGACCAATGTCCATCCGAAGGGTAACTGTTCAATTGTGATAACACAGTAACGGCAAACTGAATGTCGGGTCGGGACCGTGATGCTAGAAACATCAGGGCACCTATTAACGACCTGTAACGGGTGCACTTTCTTACATCGGTGTCAACCGGATAATCTTCTTTACACAACTTTGAACCTGCATCTTATGGAATGGCGACCTTCCTTAGGCCGTTTAGTTTGAAACGGTTAGCAATTTTCTCGATGTATTCCTTCAGATGTATCACAGAATAACCGTCCATATCTTCAAATTCCACCCCTAGAAAATGGCGAATAGCTCCAAGGTCCTTGATGTCGTATCTCTGTCGAAGTAAGCTCTTCACTTCATTTAGAACTTTGTTATTACTGGCGAAAACGGCCAAATCATCTACACACACCAGAATAACAGCATCTTTTCTTAGCATGTAGATGCAATTGGTTGCAAATAACTTAGAAAACTCAAACCGCAAAGAGCCGTATCGAGTTCCATAATCCATAAGCGGCCAGACTGATGTAAACCATACAGTCCTCGATGCAATCGCCAAACACAATTTCTGACCTCTCGATAACCCTTGGCAGGATTCATATAGGTTTCATCTGTAAGAACTCCATACAAATTGGCACATCTGACGTCAAGACGACAGTGTACTCAGCCCATACAAGCTACAAGAATAATAAAGATGAACCTAGGTAAAAGCAATCACCGGCGAATAAGATTCCACGTAGTCAACACCAAATGTCTGAGCAAATCCCTGAGCCACTAAACGGGCCCGAAAACGAGCAATCTTGCCTTTGGCGTTTTTCTTTAATGCATAAACCTACGAAGAACCGATAACTTTCTTCTCTTAATTCTTGGGTGTAACGGTGTAGAATTTTCGGTCACAAAGAACACTAACTTCGTCATCCATAGCTCCCTTCCACTGAGCCGCCTCAGGTAAGGCCATCGTTTCTGCATATGTAGAGGGAATCTTCACTCCACACAGTTTGCTTCAGGTTATACATTTTCATCTTCTTTCTCATTTGGGGAGAGAAAATCCTCAGTCGATGAGTCTGAATGGTTGAGTGGAGGTAGGCCTACAGCCGCCCCTGTAACACAAACAGGATTATTCCTGGAAAAATCAAACGTCTCAGGATCAAATTCCATTCCTTCCGCACCGCAATAACGTTGAACATCTGCATTTGACCTCATCCTAGGGCCACCCATGTACCGATAGTATATGTCCGAAGAACCTGTACGAACTCCAGTACTGCTAGCAATAGCTATGCGTTCCTATCCGGGGAAGGACCACAACATTCTGCTGGGGCTAGGTACTGGCACGACTCCAGGTGCATGCTAAGGCTTTAAGACAAGCTGTAAATTTATTGGGATTGGCATAGAGAGTAGATCATCTTG
Source organism: Lithobius niger (assembly GCA_023313725.1). Taxonomy (NCBI): domain Eukaryota; kingdom Metazoa; phylum Arthropoda; class Chilopoda; order Lithobiomorpha; family Lithobiidae; genus Lithobius; species Lithobius niger. Next base: position 10,341 of record JAHWFP010031002.1, read on the forward strand.
ATCAACTTTCTGCTCATCGGTCCAGTCAAAATCAAACACTATTATTTCTTCCTTGGTTCCAATGCCAGTCCGCTTAGCACTTGTCAGCTCTCTTAAACCAATGCGCTTCTCATTAAACTTCACATTATTGGTTTCAATAACCTTCAAACCTTTGCCTGGCAGCAACACACGTTACCCTTTAGTATGGAAGGCGTATCCAACCAGAATTCCTAACTCAGCTCTTGGTTGTAATTTATTTCGATGTGGGAAATCTACATGAAAAAAACATAGGCATCCAATCCAGCATTATATGTGTTGTACAGTCGGTGATCTCTTGATCCATAAACCTTCAGGAATCTTCTCGTCAATGCCAGAATGTGCACATCGGTTCTTTAAGTAGACCGCTGTCATGATCATTTCACCCCACCAATGATATGATGATTCTGCAGAAATCATCAGTGAACGAACAACGTCCAATATCGTCCTATTGAACCTCTCGGCGACACTGTTCATCTCTGGAGAGTATTTGTTTGTTCTTTCAGTCTTAATACCTAGACTGTCAAGCTTATCCTGAAAATAGTCAGCACAATACTCCATACTATTGTCACTGCGGAATCGTTTTATCTTGAACCCTGTCTCTCTTTCGACTTTGATCCTGCATAGTTCAAAACATGTGAAGGCTTCATCTTTAGTTGCCATTAAGAAAACGTGAGCTTTACGAGAGAAATGATATAAAATATCATTTTCCCCAATAATCTTTACAGAGGCAGGGCCCCAAACATCGGAGTGAACCAGTTCTAGTAAACCACTGGTACTTCTTCATATGAATGAAACATGGCGTGCTCTTGTTGACTTCGCTATATGGCATGCGTAACAAACTGGCGAATCGGACGACACTTCTCCCCCTATGATAGACTTATTTTTCACTGCTCCACGTAGTAGGGATAATCGCAAGTGCCCTATCCGTTCATGCCACAATTCTGTTTTTGTCAACGGATCACCATATGTCTTAGATTCACTACCCTTTGTATCAGTAGCTCACTGCAGAATAAGTCCTTTTGCTCCTGGAAAGCAACACATTTGTACACGCGTTTGTGGATGTTTGCCACGTAGCGCCACAGGCAATACAGGGTACATGCTCTGACTGGGGAGTTCACCGGTAGCTTCTATGAGAAAAAATTGGTCTTGGCCGGTGCAGCAAACAAATAAGTACCATCCTCTTTCAGAACGATAAGTCCCTTCTCATCAGACGAAAATTTATGCCCGGCATTGAAAACCCGAAAACCAGACACCAGATTTCGTCTCATCCCTGGAGCGTATAAAACATCTTTAAGTCGGAAGATTTTCCCCAGTCTTTAACAATTTTAAATGGATGTCCCCGATGCCCATTTTTTCAGAATGTTCTTCTGCAATTGTGCCGGTGGAACATCTAACGGTCTGAAGTTTAGGAAGTATTCTCTTGTGTGTGCAAAAATGGTGAGTTGCTGCTGTGTTTAGCATCCATTCATCATGGTTCTTGGCATCATTAATATTAGCCTCAACAAAACATGCAGATGCTTCTTCAGCAGCTATGTAATCAGTATGGGTTGACCCTCTTCCTTGAACGGCTTTTTTTGGCACGTGGCAATTTCTAGCAATGTGGCCTTCTTTGTTGCAGTTATAACACACTATAGGTCTGCGACGAGATGACGAGTGCGCATTCTGTTGCCTTTGGAAATTCCGAGTCTTAGGTCGGCTTCGCTGGTCTTCCTTCCCTTGGCACAGAAAGAGTTAAGGCCTCTCCTTGGGTCTTGAGCAAAAAACCCTCTGGGTTGCGACGGTCCCATTTGGACAACAAACGCTATTTTACAGTCATAGATAGAAAGTCTGCATCATAAAAGGAATACAAGAGCTCGACCACCGAATCCCACTTCTCAGATAACCCACACAACATTTGAAATGCAATTTCATTGTCTTCTATGTCCCTACCCGCGTCTTTTAATCCAGCTGCAGCATTTCGGACTATTGATAGATACATTGTCATGGACTCATTTTCACTCATACGGAGAGGAGGAAAAAAATGAATATCCAGTGTGTTATGCAAGTAGACAAACAACAAAACAGTAGGAAAAACACACTGTCACTGAACTAGAACTTCTAGCTCTCGTCTACAGACTCGATCAGTTCAGAAACTACATTTGGGGAAGAAAAGTAACAGTATATACAGATCTTTCAAGTTTGAAATGGCTGAGTACATGGAAAGAATTCAACGGGCGTTTAGCTCGATGGGCATTAAAGATACAGAAATATGACTTGACCATCATTCACAAACCAGGCAAGTTAAACACAAATGCAGATGGTTTAAGTAGAGCCTATGTAAAATTGTTGGATGATTATGGCAATCAAATGAAGGGAGAGCCAATATGGAACAGAATGGATATTCGAAATGCTCAAAGAAGGGAGGTAAGATACAAAGATTTAATCACATATCTTGAATTTGATGAAAATCAAAGGAAAACAATTAAATTAGGAAAATAACCAGCTTTATTAGAACAATTTTTGCTTGATGATGACGGCTTGCTTTACATCAAAAGGCAAGGAATGAAAATAGGTGGAAAAACAGAGCAATGGGAAGTATTAGTTGCACCAGATTGCGTGATTAAGGAAATACAGTTCATTTCTCATAACAGTCCGTTCTCAGCACATATGGGTCATAAGAAAACGACAGAGAGAATTTCAACGTTATTTTGGCGGCCAGGTTTTGCCCAAGTAGTAAAAGACTACATAGCTAGTTATACGTCTTGTGTGTTGCACAACGTACCAAGAAATAGGAAGGTAGCACCTTTATAACCATTCAGAGCTATCTCAGAACCATTAGAGTTTGTTTCAATGGATTTATTAACAAAGCTACCACTCAAAGAAAAAGGCAATCGACATTGCTGGGTAGCAATTGATCACGGAACTAGATTTGCATGGGCAACAGGATTTCCTACAAAGGAAACAGAGTCAGTAGCACAAGCTTTGGTGGAACAAATACTGATACCGTATAGAAATTTGAAAATTTGTACTCAGATCAAGGGGGCGGGGCTCTCAGCAAGTTGATTCGAAGGGTACGTGAGTTAACTGGCATTAAGCAGATTTGCACACTGCCCTATCATCCACAAGCTGATGGGAAAAAGGGAAGGATGATATCTACAGTAATTAAGATGTTATGACATTTTGTAGACAACAAGATTGATACTTGGGATGAATACTTGCCCTACGTGATAGAGGCTTACAATGGTATGGTGCGCAGCTCAACAGGTTTCACACGTTATGAATTATTGTTTGGGAGAAGGCGACGAGAACTTTTCCCAGTGGATACAGCACCAAGAAGACAAGATTATGATATGGATCCTACATTAGATAGGGCTTTAAAACAAAGAATGGAATTCGAAAGAGAACAGGCTAGAGAACATTCAAAGAAAGCTGCAGCAGAGTACAAGAAAAATTACGAAAAGAAGGCAAAATAAAGCGAATTTAGCGTTGGAGACAAAGTATACTTAAGAGAATTCAAAAAGAAAGAAAAAAATCAGTACCATAAGTTCATGGAAAAGTACAGGGACCAATGAATAATAATCAAGATAAGCAAACTAATGGCAGTAACCATACAACACATGGAAAAAGGCAACACCACAACTGTTCACATAAACAGGTTGCAAAATGCGTATGATGATGTACTGGATTTTGAAGAGACAATTTCAAGTTCAGAAAGTGAAGAAGAAGATGAAAAAGACGAAAAACAAGGGGAAGAACCCCGAAATGGTAACAAACAGCGTCAAAATGCAACAAATCAGAAGTTAGATGAAGATATTGTATGTTTAGGACTGCCTTTACTAGGTACTCCAAAATCAGCGTTAACAGGAGTACCATCAAGGAGCGGCACAGGGGCGACAGGGAGTGCAGGCACCTCAGCTACAACTTCAGCTCCAAGATTGCAGAAAATAGGCACAAATAGCTCAAACACGACCAATACAGGTTTAGATGATTTAGCTCAACCAGGTACTTCAGGCTAAGGTACAAATGTAAAAACCCAGGGGGAAACGGAAATACAAGGTGACAGGGGTATAGCTGTAGGGAGGGACCGAACACAGCACCCACACCCACAGAAATACCACCATTTCACTTCACGAGGTCACACGAACCGGCAGAAACTCACCCATGGGTACTATTTAGAGAATTTAAGAAAAATAAATTTTAAACACCCCTTACCAAGAAAACAAAGGTATGAAACAACCTTTTTTTTAAATGAAGAAAAGATTTAATGTTGTTCACGTAATGAAAGATTTCAGTGAAAGATTTGACAGGAAAGTTAAAAAAATAACATGAAAGATAATGTTTTACATTAACGAAAATGAATTTAATTCAGAGAAATAAATTTGGCAGTAATTAGCACGCCTCAAATCATCAGAATCTTGGTTCAATGAATGAATGGGAATGAGTGGGCGCCCACGACAAGGAAAAGAAATGCATGCAACTTATTCAAAAGTATGGCCATAATTATAATGATGTATGTGTGTGTATAAGCAAGATTCTGAGTGCGAAACTGTGTAAGTCAAATAAGATGAACGAATAAGAAGTAATATGTTCTGAATGTAAAAGTTTTTTCATGAAGTTAAAATCACAGTGAAATGAATTTTTTTTTATAAAGCTAGAAAGCAGATTAAAAGAGGTAAATCTCAAAACACATGCTAGAATGAATAAGGTATAAGTGGTTTGTCAAAGTTCAAAAGAAACTTTAAATTTAGGATGAGAATTAAACAAAATGGATAAAATAATGTCACTTTTGACGGGTTGACAGACATAATTTTTTGTCTTTTATTTTTTTTAAAGCAGGGATGGAAAAATATTTTTTTAAAGTAATTATGAAAAAAGAAAAATGGTAGCAATAATTTTAAACAATCAGAATAGTTTAATTAAAATAAAAAAAAATGATTTTACGGGCAACAAGCTAGGCTAAGCAGACAGACAACCCGAAAAGTTAAACGCAATTTTTTTCTCCTTCACGGATGAGTAATTTGCTTCTAAAACGGGGTCGTGTTTCACTTGCAGGCCAAAAGCAGAGTTTGCACTGACAACGCAGGGTAGGATGACCGAAGGTTGATTCAACACCGCTGACACAGACAATGGTTGGACATTGCAGGTGTGGTAATATACGATAAACAAGTGCGTTAGATTACAGCTTCAGAGGTACGAAGTACGGATCAGTCATGGCCAAGCAACATGTAATTTCATGCGTTCTGTTTATTTTGGGACTCATGTTAGGGAAAAACATGGACGTTGCACATGAGGGATCGAATACTCTACATGACGCATTGAATGTTGGCGTAGTGTTCGTTCCATTGTTTAGCTCACACCTTGAATCAGGTGCATGGTTTTTGGTAATCGATATTTCGACAAACGAATTAGATCAAGGGATGTCTGATTTGCTTCAAGCATTAAAGGGATTAAGAGACAAATTATCGAAAATTAAATTAACCGGAAATTTGACAAATCTAATTGATTTCATAGTGGAACATGAGTTAAAATACATACAGCGATTAGTTAACGAGGCTCAAGCAAGAGTAACAACACTTAAGACAGCAATTCAGATGACAAACAAGGGAGTGACAGCACACCACATTGAGCAAACACGTTTGATATTAAATAGAAAGATAAAGATTAAGAAAAGGACAGTTCAGCCAACATTAAAATCGACTTCATTGATTTTGACTAACACGAACAAACCAAAAATTCAAACCACAGAACCATACTTTTGGAAGGCTTCTAGCGAGTTAGTTTTTAAAAGAGCAAACATCACAAATGCATGAACATACAACACATGACAGGTCAAAACGAGGTTTAATTAACATTGGAGGTACAATTTTGACACTTTTGTTTGGGGTAGCAGATGAACAACAATTTTTTTTAAATAAATAGTCAAGTTGAGCAAATGAGCAAGACATTAAATAAGCATCAGAATGCATTACGAGGATTAATTACAGTAGTAAATCATACAAGAGAATTGGTAATACATACCTCAGAAGTTTTGCGGAAGTGGAAGGACAATCTAAGAAATTTGGATTTGCACATGCGTGATTTAGAATTGACTATCTGGCTTTCTGTAGCGATCAGAATGCTAGAATCTTCAATCTTAAATTTTCATGGTGAGATAACGGCGTTCGAGAACGAAATACAGATGTTAGCTGTAAAGAAGCTGGCACATTTTATTCTGGATCCCGTAGTTTTGCAGCAAAATTTGATAGACGTGTCTGGAAGTTTACCAGGAATTTTCGTTTGCTGTTTGGGACGGACCAGAGTAATGTACACCTGTACTACAATGCAGTCGTTGCGACAACGGCAGTGCTTTCAACAGGGGACTTGCATATTTTTGCAAGAATTCCCTTAGTTTCTACAAAAGGCGAATTTGAATTTTTTCAGATTGCAACGTTTCAAATTTTCAGTGAAAATAGTGAGTTAGCAATTAAATATCAGACAGAATTTCCGTATATAGGCATACAACTGGACTGCCAACAATATGTTTGAATGACGAATGAAGCAATGTTAAAATGCATAAAAATGGATAGTTTTACATGCAGTACAAATGAAATAATAAGAAAATGATCATAATATGAGTTGTGAAAAAGCTTTATTTCTTGGAGATGTAACTCAAGTAAAAGCAAAATGCGAACACAGAATATTGAATAATCCAAGGGAATTTTTTTTAAGACTTACGGATAATTCATGGATATTGAGTGCAAACAAACAGGTACACATACAACAGATATGTAACGATGAAAAGAATACAGGAACAACAAGCTTTAAGAGAATAATTTTAGAGAGAGGAACACGAATAATTAAAATAGAAAATAATTGTGCATGGGAAGCAATTGAATATAGGCTAGTGCCTTACTTAAGAGGGATGTCAAGAATACAGGTACACAGCAATGAAATCGTAGTACCACCGTTACAGAATTTATTAGATTTAGGCCTAATGGATAAATCATCGATACAGAATTTTTCTGAGAAGTTAAATGACAAAGACGTAAGATTTTACAGTCACGTTTGCCAAACTTACAGTTAGATGGTGAAACACTACAATCGGTAAAGCCACAATTAGAATTAGCAGAGAAAGATTTAACAGAGAAACGACACGTTTCTAAGCTTTATTGGTTTTGGTACGTGACAAGCGTGGTACTAGGATTAACGATATTTGTAACTGTAGTGTGTTACCTAAGAAACGGCCAAGTTTTTAATGAGCTAGTGAAGCTATTAATAATTTAATAAACTATTTTTACATAAGAATAAGGCCAAAAAGAACAAGAGAAATAAAATAGAAGATAGACAAAATGAAATAACTGAGTTAGTACCAGTTTCATTAGTGGTTCAAAGTATAGAAATGTTAGAAATAAGACGAGAACTGTAAAAGTGTAAATAATTTAAACAATAAGGCAGTAACAAGGTAAATGTTATTTTAAGGGATTTAGCCAACAAGAGGCAACATGCACTCATATCCGAAAGCATAAGATACGGTATATAACTGTAAATGGGTAACAATCAGAATTTTTTAATAAATGTGTGATGCCATTTGTATTCTTAATATGAAAGACTATTTTTTCTACAGTGATTAGATTGACGCATATTGGAAAGAAGTATTGTCATCATGACTAAATAAGCAAAAGATGTTGTAAAGAATTTTTCTTTAGGATTGGGAAATTTTTAGGTTTCGTTTTATGTTTCTGTGTATTTTCTTTCTGCAACAACACCAAATGGGGTTTTGATTAAAGTGCAGTATTGAGAGTGACGCATTAAAAGACGGAAAATTCAGTAGAGTACAAGGTAGAATAAGAATGATTGTGTTTTTTTTATACACGAGGAAGATTGCCACAATTAAAGGATGAATAAAATTTAAGTAAAATAATGTCGTCCGGAAATGACGTTACACTACAACAGAGGGAATTTTAGGGTTATCCAAAAAAGGGAATCTTATGAAACATTTTTTTCTTTTCTTTAATCAAAGATAAATAATGAAAAAAAAAGAAAGAAAAGAAGCATAACGGACAAACTGCTTCAAAATAATTTTGAACGAGTAGAAAAGGAAAACGGGGTCAGAAAATTATTTTTTCTGATGTGATAAGTAACTCACACACAGACACACACGGGAAGTTGAATGTAAATTGCACCAGACTCTTCAAAGGGGATGCAGGGAGAAAGTATAGTAACCTCCGCCAGGCTTGTTGACAGAAAATAAGAGTATAAGCAAATTTCCAACGAACAAAAAAAAAGGTTCGAATCATAAGTTTATATGATCTTCCACCAGGAGTAGTATGTAAACTGCAGAATTTTTTTGATCCCGTAGAGAGCAAAAGAGTACAGTAAATTCTTAAAAGTAACAAAATAATTGCACAGAAAAGGGACGGGAGGCAGCGATAGCACAAGGTGGCTTCACCATAATTGGCTGGCAGAAAATGTTGAGCTTTGGCTTCAACAAAGAATAATTTTTGGTTTGCATCATGAGTTCATGCGATCCTCCATCAGAAAGAGAGGAAATGGCAAGGATATAGGCGCGAACAAATTTGAGGAAAAGACACAGGAGTTTAAATCAAGGGAGAAAATCTCTTTTAAGGGTCGTAATAAGGAAAATAAATACATCAAGAAGTAATTTTTAAGAACGGAAAATAGAGTTTCTCGACCGCAATTCTGCCTTCCAAAACAAAACAGCAGTATCTGCAAAAAGGCAGTAACTGCATTAAATATGCCAGAATAATGACAAGGCACTCCTCCATCTTCCAGGGTAGCCTTATAGACCATGCAGCACCATCTAGGGCCCAAAAAACGCACTTGAAATTTTACCTATCTGCAGAAAGTGGGTGGGTCCAGGTATAACAGCAGTAACTACGTAGTTACTGCCTTTTCTAGTTGTAACGCCAGCAGTATCTGCAAAAGGCCGGTATGGTACCATCAAAGAAAGCAGTATCTACTCAGTTACTGCCTTTATGGTTTGCCTGTCATCGGTGTATTGTTGATTGCACTTCAATTGCTGCTGTTGCTAAGTGACAAGTTGCATGCTGTTCTTTCTAATTTCGCGGGAATTAGCACGCACATTAGTGCTGTAGAGACGGGAAAGAGGGAAGACAAACTTAGTTCCCGCATTAATTAAGATGTATTCTACAAAAAAATGGACTAGCAAACGACTGGTTACGATAATTAAAAGACGTGTTGCAACAAATTAATAAAATGAATCAGTAACATTTTATGTGTTACCTTTACTTGAAAATAAAATCATGAAGGTGATGAAGTTACGCCACACGCGGAAGAATTAGATAAAGGCAACCTTATAATTTAATTACTATTCATAAAACAACAAATAAGTTCATTTTAGACGCTACTGAAGACTCGCTGCTCAGTTCAAAAATTACTTCAATATTTATATTACATCTACTTATGTTTGAATAAAGGTTCGTCAAAACTGTTCTTATCATTACAGGATTTTTATTGAAATTTACAGAGAGTTTACACCTTTACCAGGTATTAGGTGTAAGAATATGACTTAAAAATTGTTTGATGTCTTAAAGGTTTATGGTCATGAGCATGCTCCCTCGGTGGAGCTGCAATGAGGTCAAAAGTCGTGCTTTGTTCGGGCAAAGCTTTGTTTGGCAATCACCTTACTTTTACGGGTGAAGGTCACCGGCTAACTGGGGTGATACAGACACCGCAGATCTTATTTACACTAACGTTTTAAGTATACTGACCATTATGAAAGCAGCATCAATGTAGACACAATTGAAGTACAAGCTAACAGCGATAATGTAGTTCAGAAGGCCACCTTCGGTCATACATTTCGTTGGTATGGACTAGGACTCGAGCCATCTACACAGTCTGTCTCTTCAATCGACATGCCCACTTTTCCACAGGTTTCTACGCCTATTTTTTGTGGCAATGGCAGATGAGTAATGATAGCATTAGCCTAGTTACTGACCATTAGTGATTAGTTCTTTTGTTACTGGAAAGGGGACCCCTCGCAGAGCCATAACTGATCAAAATTTTGAGAAATTACCACCCACACAAAACGTGTAACTGCTAAAACGTATAGTCATACAACGTGAAAAGGCAGTATCTACTCAGTTAATGCCTTGTTCAGTTGGGTTACCAGGCAGGTAAAAGCAGTAAGTGCAGTAATTGGGGTTAAATATACGATTTTTGAATTTTTAACAACATGCCAAAAAATGAATAAGTTTTGGTAGTACTTGTGCCAAGTTAGAAGACTGTCCAAAAAATACAACCGCTTGGGAAAAAAAATTCACGTTTCTTCATTTTTCTCAAAGTGATGATTTTGCACTTACTGCTCTTTTAATATGGACGGCAGAATTGTCATTAAACTACGAACAGATACAAGTTTTACAATTTAAATAAGGAGAATAATCACAGAAATACCTACTCACCACTACATACTTTCGGAGGAATATTTCAAATACTTTAACGGAGAAGATAATAAATAAATTTAATCAGGGAGAAATAGTAGGTCGGACAGGTGGTTGGCTGTGACAGTCAGATTAGTTATGCCAGGGAGGCTAAATGTAGGCAGCTTTTTCTTTTTCTTTGGAAAATTCTTTAATGTCCTTTTTTTCATAGGGATAAAACAACAGGTGTGTCTTCCTTTTCTTTGACGCTCTTATTTCGGTAGGTTTTCTTTCTAGGAGGGAGAAAAATCTTTTTCTTTTTCTCTTTTTGAGCAGTAGTGGATTGTAGAATCCAACAGCGAGATTTGTGATTTTTGGCATGGTACTTCTTGAGGGCCTCTTTCTTCCAATTTCTTCTTTTTTATTATTTTCAATGGCGGTAGAAGCCAAGGCGGCAGCCGAAAGGAGGTGAGAACAAAATTTCTCAAATGAGGGCCGAAGAGGAAGATTTCGCCTAGAGGCTACAGGCGGACGTTTGGAGTCCAGCATTTTGGAGTATGTAATTGTCAGTCATCCGACTTTTTTCTCTTTCAATTAAGGGAACAGAGTGAGGGTAAAATAGGAATGGGGAGACAGGCAGCATATAGTAAACTCGATGAACGAGAACACGTTTTTTAAGCTCTTTCTTTTTTTTAAGAGAGATACCGAAAGGACATACTCTACTGAAGATAACCGAGGGAAATGGCAAAATAGGGGAAGAGTATGGAGAAATAAATAAATGAATAACCAAAAGAATAAATAAATAAGTGTACAGAGATGAAGATGAAGAAACAAACAGAGTGAATATGGAATAGGCGAAGCATCCCTCTCATATTAGAAAAAAAATCAAAATAAATTAAACGAGAGGAGAAAATAATTATAGGGATTTACTTTCAACATTGTGGAGCTGTTTAGCAAAGCATGAGAAAACCTTATTTTCAAGTTCCACGGATCTTTAAAACTCTGCTTAATTACTTTTTTTGTTTCCCGCCCCAAAGTCTTAAATGGGAGAGAATAAGAGTAAAAAGGGGAGAGAAAAGTGAATTTCGGATGTGTATATCCAAGCTGCCAGCTAGGTGCCATGTTGTGAAGGGAAAAACTCAGGCTATACCGGACTAAATAAAGAGTTTGACGGATCGCTCTTCATCCAACTTGTAGGTAAAAGATAATTTAAAGTTTGGTTTTCGCGCGCACAAGGCTTACAGACAAAGATTGGTTCTGTCACTATCTACAAAAAATGTCGCAGGTTATAGGGCAGACAGGACGGGCTACATCCTAATAAATAAAATAAGTCGAAACGGACAATTAAAGGTGTATAGAGGATAATTTTTTTTTTGAATAGAGGAAAGGAGGGAGTCATTTTTTAAGACTAATGGAAGGTCGTTCATTTGACGGTGTGAAAGAAAGAAAATACAATAAAACAGAACAATAAATACAACATGCGTTAATCAGTGATAGATAAATAAATAAGAATAATTGAATGAATAAGAGCACAATAAGAAACAATAAATAAATAGCAAAGATTAATGATTTAAATGAAGTTTTAAGTGAATTTACAGTCATAATGAGAAATATGAGTTTGCAGAAATATTAACAGCAGAAATATTGAAGTGTTTTGATTTCATGAACAAAGTGATTTTTTAAAATTGAAATATGGGGAATTCCAAGCACAATAAAGTGTATATTGTAGCAGGATGTTTAAGGTTAGGGGTACAAACAGGTAAGCTGATTTCATACTCACAGACTATTAAGTGCCAATGAACAATTGAAATAATTGAATGACAAATGAGAAACATTTGCTTTGAGTACATTTCAAGAGTTTGAAAAAGAGGGCTTCAGGAATAAGAGAAGTGTGAATGAACACGAGTTGCTTAGTGAGTCGTTCAGCGTCAGTGCCTGCATGTACATGAGACGGCGAGTGATTTCTTCAAAGTGAAAAGTGCTTGAAAGTGAAAAATAAATGCATTAAATGAGTAGAAAATGCAAAAGTGAGAAATCAAAATTGTGCTCAGTTTAAAAGAAAAGTGCATTGAAAGTGTCGCAAAATAAAAAAATTGCATGAATGTCAAGAAGAAATTTTTAAATGGTGAGAATAGCGCAGAAAGTGAATGTGATTTGTGAAATAGGGAGAAAAATCATTTGTGCAAATAGTGTAAATGACGTAAAAGTTCACCAGTGCATCGTTTGAAATTCAGCGTTTAGTCTAGCGTTTAAAAATAGAAAAGTGAATGAGAAATTTTATATGAGTGAACGAGGTGATATGTAGGAGTGAAGCAAGCGCAGTCAAAGTTTTCCTTGAAGTGCGAAAACAAAATAAACGTGCGTACAAAGGGAGTTGATTTGCAACAACAGAACGTTACAATTAATCAAAGTGAAAGTGCAGTGTTCTCTCTGATTAATAAGTAAAATTACAAGTGCATTAAATAAAATGTAAAGTAAAAAAGGCAGCAATTTTTTTACAAAGTGAGATGTAAAAGTGAAAATTTAGCGACACTGCAAATCACAAGAAATTGATGCAGCACAAAAGAAAGAAGAAAGTGCTCCTAAGCATGCCAGATGTAAACGAGAGCTCTTCAGGGTGTTAGCTAATGATGACAACCAGATGTGTGTGCGGAGGTCAACTGAGGGTGAGGTGCGATTTTGATCAACAGGCCACGGAGAGGGAGAACGGGGAGCAGGGTGTGAGTCATAAACACACCACACCCACTCTTTTCTTTGGTAAGCAGTTCAACGCAGATGCATACGTTGCTAGGGGCAATGTCCAGAAAAGGGAAAATTCCTTTTTACTTTCAAGTTGGTTTGTGTATTGGAGTGGACGGGGAGGGAGACTCCTAACCCCCCTCACACACACACACACACGCAGCGAAGTCTGTCGAGACTGGACTTTGACTGGCTGCAGGGCAATCACCAAACCAATTAACTGCAGACTGCAAAGGGGAAAGTGACGGTGTACCGAAACACCCCCCTACACATCGCATAACCAAAGGAGATTCTTCACGAGCTACAACAGATGGACAACAATCAGCGCCATTGAAGAAGCAATAAAAAGGACAATGATTAAAAGAAGATAAGATGCTGATAGTGATCACAATGTGGAAGACGAAAAAATAAACACTGAAAATAAAGCGTCAACCGCACAAAGAAGCGACGTCAACAAGAACTTTGAAACTACTAATAAAAAGAGAACATTAACGCGAAAGGACACTGCAAGTTTTAAAGCAAATGAACATTGATTACATGAAAATAATGCGTTGACGAAAAAATGAAGCATTAAAGAACATTAGGAAATTAAACAGCATGGATCAATTTAAAGGGACATTGATGAATGAAACCAAACAATGTAAAAGTACATTATTAGGAATAACTTTGAATTACATTATAATGTGAAAAATGATGTTACTGAATGGAAATACGAAGTGAAGTTGAGATGAGAATTTTTTTGTCATACCGTATAATTATTATGTAACAATTCAAATGATTGCAATATTGTAGAATTTTTTTTTCAATTTAAGTAATTTTGTAATGTGAATTTTTTTTCCCAGTTAGGATGTGCTTTTGTATGAAATCAATTGAAGGATTATTAACAAATAATTAATTACAAAGATAATTATGATTTAAGGTCAAAAATATTTAAAATTTAAGGAAAATTCAGGAGAATTTTAATTTCTCAAAAGGTAGGGTGGTGTAAGAACCGTAATTACAGTAGTTTTTGTATAAGTTTTATGAGGGAACCCTAAATAGGACAGCTTGGAAGGCGAGTGGACGCACCAAAAACACGATAGCTAAGAACCAGCGTGTGAACAAAGGCATGTTTTGGATTAACACTTTAGTAATTTTGAGTTTATAGTTTTTAAAGCAGATTTCGGAAATATAAATGTAATGAAATTAACAAGTTTAAAATCCATTAAAAAGTAAATTTAATTAACCAATGAAAATTGCTAGCAATGCACACTTGAAAATGTTAAGGCTTGTTAGCCAATCAAGTGCAGTCAAGCGCTCACAACATCTGTGACGTCACAACGGGAATTCCCCTCCACTGGGGATAGAGATAGAAAAACACGACAGGAAACAGAGAGAGCATCTCCAGCCACGATGAACATCACTTCAAAGGTTCCTGGGCAATTCTCAATGGTCGAACGACAACCTCATGATTTGTGAGTATGAAAGGAAAGAATTTAAATTAGAGATAAATTAGCTTGAAAAGAGTTTTTCGGAATAGAAATGATGTGACCGAACTTAATGAACTTAAACTTAAACATCGGAAAGTAATTGAATAATTTGATATAGCTGTTGGCTAGAAACTGTTGCTTACACCATTTAGTTAAGGATAAGAGTGTCAAGATGAAACAAGAACACATGTAATAAAAGTTAAACAAACCATCAAGATTGTTGAAGATGGATGGACCATTGTTAATAATCAATGAATGGTAAAAGGATTTAAGGTAATGTGTAATTTGTCAAGGAATGATTAGTTGATTGAAAACCAATGATTTTAGGATGATGTTGGTGAACACACCGAGTGTTTGTGTATAATTACCTATGTTCTTTTTTAGTGTAAATAAATGTTAATTGTTTTTTGTTTCTTATCCGGGTCACATCATTTTCGAAACAAGCACGGCCTGTTGATAAATTGCTTAAGTTTTCATTTAGCTGAATTCAAGTAAAATGGTAGACCTAAAAATTAGGCGATCGTAAAGTGCGTCCATTGGACTTGGGTGGATTATAATTCTTTTCATGACAAATTTATAAAGAATTACAAAGAATTGACCTGACAATTATAAGAAAATAAACGAAATGGATTAAGTTAGGTTTTAAGAATAAGAAAAATAGTGAACGCAATTTAAACTGCTAAACCGCTCGAGCACAAAAAAATCCAACAAAATACCCAAAAAGCCCGCTTTTACAATTATACCCGCAAAAAATAACAGACAAATGGAAGTAAAAATCGTCAGTCTCCACCTGGTAGAACAGACTGTGGGTGTCTTTGAAAAGTAAACGCGCTAGGTCTCCGTATTTTGGACACATGACTTGTAGTGAAATTCATACATTGTGAGTTTGGAAAGTTCGAGGATGCAGAAACCGGAATTAGGTCAGTAAGTCACACTTGATGTTACGAAGTCTTAAGTTCACTTGTACGAAATTTTCGTTGAGGATCTTGAACGAATCTGCGTGTGGCAGAGTGCTGTACTTGACAGATTTTTTTTGATCATCGAACAACTTCACGGATAAACGCCCCGATTTGTTTTCCATCGTTTTTCCAAACGCTCGGTGTTTTCAACGAATTATTTTTCTGTTTGAAAAAATGTTTTCAAATGTTGTCGTTGCGAGTTGATGCTTCTCAGTTTTAAGTTGTATGTTAGATTTTAGCCATTGCCTCTGACGAAATTTTAGAATTCTGTGAATACCTTTTAAAATTAAACCGTGCTTCAAGTAGAATTGTACATTTCTGTAATGAATTATATAGTGTTTCTTCGGAAGCAGGTTAGTAGTCAGTTTGGAAGTAGAAACGGTCTTATTTTTTCCTGCCATTTTTTCCATGAAGGGAAACACGAGTTTTGGTAATATTTTAAACTTTTCCGGTGATAAAGGATAATCGTTGTGATCGTCGTGTAGGTCAGATGGATAGTCCAAGTGTGCTTGTAAATATATAACCGTATTCCGAATCTTTTTCGACTGATGCTAAGCAAAATTCGAGAATTTCTCTCCTCGTCAGCCTGGTAAATTGATCGTACGGAAGGAATTCCCTCATGGCTAGTGCACATAAGTTGTTGACATCCAAATCTACTAGATACAGACTAGATAGATTCTCGTCGTAGGTGTCTGGTAGATATTTGTTATTGACGATCGAGTGCCTTTTCGACACACAATTTGTTCCAACTCTGATATTAGAAGTTATAAAGTTACGCTTTCCTCCATGCGTAAACAGTTCTAGTTCGGCTTTGGTTTTTTTCCAACACGGCTGCCCAACTAAACCCCAATTTGGATACATAGTAGCAAGGATCTTTGCCATCATTCAGCAAACAAGTTTCCCTGAAAGTCTGAAAAAAATCAGCTAGAAGATACACGTCGATCATCTGATATACGAGATGATAATATTTAAAAACCTTCTTCTTTAGCAAATTCCAAACCGAGGTAGCGTGATCATAATCGCCATCAGTGATGCCTTCACCTCGTAGAGAGGAAATTAAGCTACTTTAGGAGGTAATTTCTGGACTTCAAACACATCCATAGACTGTACAAACTCGTACGGGTAGTGACCTTTTTTGCGTCAATAAATCCAAGATTTCCTCCCTTTTTGCTCCTGGCTCTAACCAGTCTACCGATTCGAGAGCAGTTTACAAGATGGTGACTGATCTTCTTTCTTGTGGTATTTGGCTAAAGTTTCGAGCGAGGATGATAGCATACTGTAATTGTCTAAAAACTGCAATCTTACGCCGTCCGCCGAAGTTGAAGTACCGCGTAGTGGTCATACTCAAAGGAAAATCGATTTACTCTTAAGAGAAAATGGATTTATTCTTAAGAAATAATCGTATTTTATTTAACAAAAAATAGGTTATTTGTTAAGACTAAAACGTTTATTATTAGGGGAAAATCATGTATTCTTAAGAGAAAACACTAACCTTAAGAAAAAATATTTATTGTTAGGTAAGCTTTCTGCCGCAGAAATCAGTAGATGCATATTATAACCTTCTAAGTTATGATAGACCACCGGGATAGTATTTATTTTTCTATCCTCCACATTGCATTTTACGTAAGAATCACCTATGAACTTTCCCGTGAAGTGGCAGTGATCTCTCACTTTATTGGAGATGATGATTTGGTTGCAGTAATAGCAAGTATCAGTTTTCGAGAACCAAATTTCATCGTTGGCAGTCATCATCAGATGTTTTGGACGTGCTATAATCATGGCACACTTTTGAATTTAGCTATTCATACTTTCATAAAACTTAACCACCGCATCCTCGCCGACGTAGAATTTTTGACTCACAATTTCATTTTCTGGACCAACAACAGCGTAGCCAAAACTATTAGGCGAATGCAAACTGACTTTATTAGACGAACTCGAGGATGGATTAGTGCTACTGGTTTGCACGGGTGTGAGAATACAATTCGAAATCTGCTTAAATTACCTAAGGATGAGGATTGCGTCTGTCATAGTGTAAAAATTTTAACGTATTATTGCCTGGCGGTAAGAAAGTGAGTACTGGTGCCTTATTCAGTCTCACACATTTACTGGTGTGTTCCTTCATGGATTATTCTTTAACAAAGGCTGCAAAGCAATTATGAGAGTAAAATTTCCTGTGTGTTCCTACACCTCGAAAAGAGAGAACCGTATCAATATCGAGGATGGCACAGTAATGAGTATTAACTTTTTCGTTGGCTATTAGTAACAAGTCAATTATTACCTTTTTCATCGTCAGTTTCGATGGACTGTTGTATTTTTTGCAAGCATTCTGCAAGATTTTCGACATATCAGATTCGTTGTAAATGGCAGTATAGAGGTACAGGAAATAGGCTCGCACGGTGTTGGAATCCCTGCTAAGATCTGCCTCTAAACACAGTAGAAATTTACAATTGGTCAGTTGATCCAAACAAGTCGTAATAAGAAATATAAGTGTACAATACAGTAGATTGTGAGCTAGAGATGGATCGAGATATTCAATTTTGCGGAAATAAATACGATGCGTATCATATTGCACTAACTTGCAATTTACTTCATGTTCAATATCTTTCAACTCGTTTTCGAAGAGTTAACATTCTGGTCGAAGATTGGATTGATGGTTGGGAAGATGATGAATCAAATTTTGTCGAGTAGCGTAGACATTTCCACATATGTACACGTAAACGATAATTTTGAATTTATTTTATTTTTCTCAAAAGAAAACTCTTCGTTCCTTTTATTATATAAAGAAGACAATTTTTTATGTCCCTACGATTCCGTTCCTTTCCTCGGTGAGTCTAAAAATTATGCGGGGAAAAAATTACAAATTAAAGGTAGCAAAAAGCACCACCTCCTCAAGATAGACAAAAAAAAGGAATTAAAAGGCGGATTCCCACCCTCCTCCTGATTGACATTTCGGATTTTCCCAACCTACTCCAGATTGACGGAAGCCACCAGAAGATACATTATTACCCCCAGATTGATCCCGTGACCGAAAGTGATGTCATAGGAGGTAGCAACCGCTCCTCCAGATTGACGAAAACGAATGAAAGGTAGTAAAAGGCAATTTTCCACCCTCCGCCATCTTGACGAATGTAAAAAAAAAGGTTGCAAAAGATATTTTACCAGCCTTCTCCAGATCGACGAAAACCGGAAGTGACGCCATTACCCCCCAACTTTTCATTAGGTGACCGGAGCGGAAGTGGGGGGTATATATCTGACTTAATATCGCATTTTACCCTACTGTAACACAAGAGCATTTAGAAGGAACCAGTGTTGAGTGGTCGGGAGAATATTAAGTTGACAACACTGAATTAAAAGTTCATAATAGACCAGGTGTTAAAGGATCTTGGATATTGACGAAAGGAGGCTGATAGACCTATAGTTAACAACAAAGAAAGGGGAACCAGTTTTGTGAATTAGGGTGATAAGAACATCTTTTTAATTAGTAGGAATGGAGCTAGAAGTAATGGAATTTAAAAAAATTAAAAATGGGGGTTGATGATAGTTTCAGTAAAACTACGAAGAAAAACTGGAGGAATGTAATACGGGTAGGAAAAAATTATTTTTTAGGGATTTGAGAGGAGAGAAGACATCAGCACCACCAACATTGTTGCAAATTATGTGGGTTAGGGATAAGAGGCAGGATAAAAAGTAGTGAAAAAAATTATTCAGCCTAGTAGCAATGGTAGAATCATCAAAGGAGAAAGTATTATCATCATTTGGAATGCGACTTAAAGGGACAATTTTAATATCCTTTTTATGATAGGCAAAAAGCAACTTTGGGTTTTGTTTCGATCATAGAATTAAGTTGCTTTCAAATACAACTTTTGCAAGTTTAATGTGTTAATAGCATTTTCCCTAAATAGAAAGTCCCTGTCTTTATAGATAGACAGCACTTAGTATTGACACATTGGAACAGAGGTGAGTAAAGGCAGGTGGATAACCCTTTATTGGAAATGTTCACATTCGAGTAATTTTAGCCATGACGTAATATGTTGCTGATAACAGCATAGACTTGAACAATTCCTTCTTTTTTGAAAACTTTGGACTCATTTCCATAACTCTTTCCAACGAAAGTGAAATTTTCAATGGAAAACCACTCATTTTTGAGTTTGACAATAACAAATACGTAAATGCTAACATGTCGATGTATAGTAGGTTACGGTATGTTATTTTATAACGTTGGGATTGGCATTATGTACGAAAGTTGCCCCTTTGAACAGTGTCTATTCTGTTTCAACTTCATGGAGGGACAACCACGCTGACGAATCGTCTCACGTGTCCCTAGTAAAAACGGTACTGTGAGAATTGAATTAACGTTTTCCGCAGCTTTACCCCAAGCCATTACCGTTTTGACTTTCAGCGAACAAGTAGTCATTTAAGAAATTGACAAGAGAAGAAACGTGTTAACCACTTTATGAACGCCTGCAAAACCAACGTTATTTTTTGGCCTAACCGCGCTTTATTTTTGGGTACCTTTCCTTCGAAGGTAAGGCAGTACAACTGGCTCAATATTATTTATATATAATTACCTAACAATAAATATTTTTTCTTAAGATTAGTGTTTTCTCTTAAGAATACATGATTTTCTCTTAATAATAAACGTTTTAGTCTTAACAAATAACCTATTTTTTGTTAAATAAAATACGATTATTTCTTAAGAATAAATCCATTTTCTGTTAAGAGTAAATTGGTTTTCCCTTCTGAGCACATAATGCTAAATCGTGCTTGTGACGTCATGCAAAAGTCGCGCGAATAGACCAGTCATATCACCTGCTACATTTTTACATATGAATGAAGTTTAAGCTGAATCAAGTCGATGTTTTGTTTGATGTGAGGATGTGGGCATTGCAGTTAGCATACACTACGATATTATATTGGAATTCCTCTGTTTTTCTAATTTGTCTGGTGTGAAATAAATACAGATGCAAACCTATTTACGTTGCCTTTTGGACTTATATGGCCGACTGTCTGAGCGGGGAATCCAACCCAGGACCTTTGAAATCAAAGGCCGAGGTCCTACCGCAGAGCCATACTGATACGCCTTTTTAAAGGAAACGTCCATAGGCAGCATTTAACATGCACACATATACATGAAACATACACTTTTCCAATGGCCACTGGAGGGACGCTTGATTGTGTGCCACACATCAATGAAACCGAGAGGAACACACAAGAAAGCATGAAATAATGGTTTAAATGGGACGGAAAGCCAAAGGGCTCTTGATTGATTAAATAAATGCGGATGCAAACCTATTTACGTTGCCTTTTGGAATTACATGTCAGACTGACTAAGCGTGGAATCGAACCCAGGATCTTTGAACTCAAAGGCCGAGGTCCTACTGCAGAGCCATACTGACGCGGCTTTTCATGCTTTTCGTGCGGCTGTGTTCATTTGAAAGTCCACATGCTGTCTCATTGGTTTACTTTGAGTTTGGCTGTGGTTTAGCAAAGGCCCCATTTGGCATCTAAGGGATGAAACTGTTTGAATATACGTCCATTTTACAAATTAAGAACTTTCATAGAAAGTTGCCACTCTTTGAGTGATTTGTGCACTTATTAGAAGTTGTTTTAGATCGAAGTGGTTTTAATTTGGAAAAAATTGGAAACGTGTCATAACTAGTGAGAAGAGTAACCCTTTCCCTGTGGAGATTACGGCAAAACGTACTATTTCTTTAGCCAATGCCAAGAGCCATAACAGGAGTAATCAGAGAGAAATATTTATCCAGACACTAACGAAGATTTCTACATCAAAAACAGTAAATAGGACTGGAAGCAAGTAGAAGGTTCACGGAGTAACCTGCAGCCTAACCTAAAGAAGGATATGGATTTGAAGCCCACCCATGGACTATTTTTCATTAGTAAAGTACAGTTTAACCTGAGGTTTTATTTGGCACAATGGGTTCCGAATGGAGACGAAAAAAGAATGTGAAGATTGGGGTCTGGTTTAAGACGTATGAGCAATTTTAATAACTTACTAATTCTTTCCACAAGGTGCACAACCTTTTAAACCTTTTAACTGTACAGAATGTGGCAAAGATTTCCTTTTTGTATCATCAGTGAGTGAGCGTTTTCGTGTTCACAGAAAGAAAAACATCCCAATTTCATGAATTGGTGTATTGTGAGTAGCATCTACTTGTGAATTCAAACTTTTCGTGTGGGTATGGTCAGTTGAAAGCCCACTTTGCCATCTCATAGGTTTAGTTTGTGTTTTGCAGTCGTGCAATTTAATTATTTATTTATTTACCATTAGGCCCAATGCAAGAAAATCATTGAGAGGGACATTCGAATTAAAACAAACTATAAGGGCCCATATTAAAATAAGAGCAATTAAGAAAGGCAAAATATTAAAGGAACACATTAACCAGAGTGAGAGCAACAAGCATCTATCCGCAGCGCCTCCCTTCCACCTCTGAAACCAGCAGTACTGGAGGCATTGACAATGGACTGGTCCAAAAGATTTCACTCTCTCACCGTACGGGGAAAAAAGAGTCACCAAAATAATCCCTGGTACAGTCAAAGTGTCGTATCCTGTGGGTATGGTTATTCTTCCTGTAATACCACTGCCGTATTAAATACACTGACTTATCAACTAGGGTTGCAGTATTGTAAACCCTATAAAACAATTCCAGATGATGTTCACGTCTTCTGGCTTGAAGGGTGGGCCATTCAAATTTGCAAATCATGCCAGTGACACACCAATCACTTTTGAAGTCTCCAGTCACAAGCCTTGCACTTCTTCGCTGCACTCTTTCATTTCTGGATGTGTTGCACTTACTGCCATTGTCCCATGCACAGCTAGCATAATCAAACACAGGTCGTACCAAGATTTTGTATGCAAGATTTCTCAGCACACTGGAAGAGTGACACAGTTTCCTATGCATAAAGTTTCCAGTTGCTGTGCTTCTGTTCACAATATAAGAGATATGCTCACCACAATTAAGGTTTGAATCCACACACACACGTAGGCATTCTGAGCAGCTAATTTGGTGCCTATGGGAGAGTAGCTGTTTGAACGTGTACAGCGCGGCAAGGCCATTCCATAAGTTAGAGCCTTTATATAAAGTAACTACTCTTTGAGTAATTTGTGGATGTTTCAGAAGTTGTTTTAGATCGAAGTGGCTTTAATTTGGTGAAAACTGGAAACGTGTTGTATTCGAAATTGGACAGTGTTTCACAGTAGGAGTAAACTTTTTAAAGTGACACTATTACCTATTGAAAACCGATTGCAAATACTCTGGGGCTATGTATCGGCATTGAGAGGGTTACCCTGTGCAGCTTGAAACCAGGTGCATGAGGACGTACCAAATTTTCACTCAATAATTAAGAAGGCTCTTGGATAGCTTGTTTCATAAAAAGAAAAGCATTCCTTTGCTTGATGCAAGGAAATGATAGATATTACTGGCTAAACTAGATGTTGCCAGGTTCTGCGGATATTCAATCGGAGACAGCGCAGCTCTAAGGTCACAACCGTGACCAGGAGTACCTTAATAAAGGGTTCAGTCAGTTATATTTATGCCAGTGGACATGTTGACGTATCAGCAAATGCGGTATGGTAATGATCTGGTGAAGAACTGGTTCTCCAGTTCGAATGCAAATCACGTCACTTGAATGAACTGCAACTGCATAAAAGTGGCTTACTGTGCCCCGTTATTCTAGTGTATTATTTTTGCTGATGGTTTGTTTCCAATTTTCCTAAATATTAATGCAAACCTATTGTTGTTTCTTTTGAACTTAAAATGTCAGGCTACGTGAATGGGGAATTGAATCCATGACCTTTGGCCTTTGGTTTCAAAGGTTGTGGGTTAAATTCCATGTTGAGGTAGTGCAGATTCAAGAAAGTACTTGCCATTTCTTAATTTCTACTAGTCATATAGCCAACACATCTTCATGATGCATAGTTTTTCTAATTAATGCGTTTATGAAAATGACAAATTTCTTAACTCCAGTATTATTGAAGATAACAATATTGTGTAGCCCTTGTAAATCTGAGTATAATGCCCGAAACAACTTATTCTGTTTTATACACTTCTAAACATATTGCTAAATGTCTCTATTGCTAGCAGTCTTATTGGCAAACAGGGTTAAATTACAATGCAGCTGTTGATTTTCAGTCGCCAAATGGCGAAAGGTGAACAACATTGGAAAGGGTCGATTGGGCCATTTCTCTGCTACTGCACCACACCTGTCTCTTGCTGTTTATTGTGCATGCAATGAATTCCTATCTACTTAGGTGCCTGCTGCCACTGTGTGACATCATCATAAGCAACAACATGGTAATGCGCTCGAAGAAAGTTGCACATTTGTAAGAAATACTTTTTAAGTATTTAACACTCACTCCAAAACACCTTTAGACACACACTCAGCCTTAGCCATAGCACCAGAAGGAGAAGGAGAGTTTTCCTAGGTAAATCCCATCGGAGATTCCTAGGTTCTTTTACACGCAACAGCCGACATGAGCATAGATCACAGGGTTTTTTTCTTCCCGAAACTGTCAGGGTTGGATGAGGCCAGACTCAAACCATGGATCTCTGGCAGATGAGATGGTCGTTCTTAATTAGGCCACCTTACCCCCTGACACTTCAGAATAGCAGTTAAAACATATCAAGCAGTAGCAGAAACGTTTTGGATCTTTTTTAGCATTAGTAGCCAAAACGTACAAGAATTGCAAAGGCCCCAATCAGTACTACCAACCTCCCTCAACAAGCGGTTCCGTCCCACAACAAGCGCTTCCATTTTCCACATCAATCGCGCCCGAATCCCCATCAAGCGCGCCTAAAACATCATACGAGGCAAAAAAGCCCCGTCCACTCGGACTCGTCCACAACAATCGCTCCCAACTAGCCCGGAATCCTCCGCTGTGGCGCTGCGTTTCAACATGGCGGCCTCACTGTTCGGCGCGGTTTTTAGCTTAGTCAACATTTGGTTCTTTTAATTTAAAACGAAGGAGTGTTTTAAATCTACGATATACCCGTCGATGGGGATCTGGTATGTCTCACGTCCCAGTAGCAAGTTTGATTTTTATTATTTCTTTTGCTGTTTTGCTGCAATACACTCCATAATATCGCAACGTAGCGACACGATAGCCTACTCAATGCAATCTACGACTGTTTATTTACAATTGAAACTGTATTAATAAAGCACGTAAATTCTAGATGACAATCCGGCCGTAATATGAGGGTTTGCCTTCTTACAGCTGTGTTCAACTTCATCAAAACCCTTTACTCGAGTTAACGGAGTTAATAAAAAGGTAGTATTTAATTATTACTGTGCCAAGATACATTCCAGGATGTATACAATCCTGTTTAATGGAAGAGGTAGGCGCCGTGGATTTAATAACTCCACCCCTATCAATTGTGGATCCGATTGGGAGGGGTCGGGCCAGGAATATAATGCAGTGGCCTCTAGGCACCTGGCGGGGGAGGCAATTGCCTTAAATCTTCGTAAATTTGAAACGTTTTTCCAAAAATTAAGAGATTCACTTCAAATTTTTCGAAAAAATATTTTTTTTTCTAAAAATAACATTTTGTTGATACGGTGCCCGCCCGTCGTTATTTTTTTTGGGGGGAGGGGTCGTAGTTGGAGCCTTGTAATGTAGAAAGAAATCACTGTGAATCGGAAATGTTTCCTTGCAATTTCCAGTTGGCAAACTCGGAAGTTATCGCGCACCCAGCCGAAGCCATGGCGAAATATTTCCATGAATACTGTTTAATCATTGCTATCACTCAGTCAGCTGGAAAGCAAAGTTTAATAAGCGGTGTTTTCTACCCATTCGTTTTGGTAGCAAAATTGTTGCGTACGATATAAGTTAAACGTTACCTCTGATCGTTCTGGTTGCTTTCTTTCTCGCCTCGCATGCACGCCACTGGTAAGAGAAGTCGTGAGCTCACGCCCTTTGGATTTCAGGGCAGCAGTGAGGGGCGTAAAACGGGCTTTTGTACAGAGTAGCTAAAACTAAAAACGAGTTGGCATGAGGTGCCCATAGGGAAGTTCGGTAAGGGACAACTCCTCACTTGAATTTTACGAGGGGGGGGGACTGATGTATTAATATACCAAAACCCAAGGCAATCTGTATGCCGTATTAGGTGATGTTTGGTATTGTGGGGAGGGGGATGGGCACCTTTACGTTAGCTCATCGCTGCCAGGATTTAAAAAGCACCAGTAAATTAGACACCAGCAAAATCTGTATTAAACAAAACTAATAAGGCTTTCCGCCAAGTTTATGTCGTT
Source organism: Lithobius niger (assembly GCA_023313725.1). Taxonomy (NCBI): domain Eukaryota; kingdom Metazoa; phylum Arthropoda; class Chilopoda; order Lithobiomorpha; family Lithobiidae; genus Lithobius; species Lithobius niger. Next base: position 36,150 of record JAHWFP010031002.1, read on the forward strand.
TGAACTTGCTATATCAAACAACTGCAAAAAAAAACGTGCAGTTGGCAATTAGATTTGCTCGTACTCTTTCGTATGTGAGCCCATTACTGCCGTGATTTTAGCTATAGCTAAACTAAATATGTAGGCTGCTACATGAAAATCTGGTATTGTTGACAAAATTAAAAACTGAGTTTGCCGTTTGACTTAGTAGTATCCCCACATTTGCGCACACCAGTTTCATCATTCAACATGCTGAAGGTCCAAATGTAGACAGTGGCGGGTTTAAGGAACTAGGCTTTCAAAGCCCTACAAGGCCCCCTGCCTTCCTGAAATACTGAGGACGTTTTTTTTTTAGCTAGTTGTAACCCAACAACGTTCTTTGTTATTAGTTCTATTTTACGACACTGATGCTTGGAGAATGAAGGCCCATGAAGGTCCTTTTACGTCGAAGGCCCGAGGGGGCCTTCCCCCCCC
>JAHWFP010031002.1:36702-52761 GCA_023313725.1 Lithobius niger
CTCTAAATCCGCCTCTGAATGTAGACTTACGCCTATGCCCACCCCCTGGGCCTCTTTATACAAATTGTTTGCAAACTAAAATCCATTAATTTAATTTGCAAAGAAAAATTCTAAAACAATTACTGGATTTTTGTCACAATTAAGTCTTACGGAACTTGCCAACCTGAAGAATAACTAAGAAAAACCACCGAAATTTGCTTAACAAATCGTTGTAGACATGCTCACTGGGAGCCAGAAATAGGCACTAAAATACTGTTAAATCTTTCAGCTTCTGGTGCTTTGCTCCATACCCCACTGGGGGAGCTTACAGAGTTCACCCCCGGAGTTGATTTTTGCGGACCCTTTCTTTTCTGGATTCACCATTGTAATTTGCCAGTTGGCAAAATCGTAAGAACAGTTTACAAAATGGTGATTCGTCCCCCCCCCTTCCGCCCACAACCAAGTGCCCTTCGCTACGGCCCTACAAGAATGGATCATTTTTGTTCCTTCGCTCCTTCAGAGCATTGCCATTAATGGTTAGTGAAAACCACTCCATGTTGTACTTCCTATAGTGGCTACTCTAGCATTAGTGGCTGCACATAGGGCCTACGATTAAATTATTTCATTATAGTTTTGTTTTCTCGGAAAAGGATAGTAAAACCTAACTTGGTGGAGGAATACTTCACACACGTAAAAATTTTCTGCTTTACTATTTTGTAGAATTTATTTGGGTAACTGGGACCTTGACTTGGCATTGTCAAGATTAGTTCTACAAAATACATCGAAGCAACCTTGGCACTGAAAGGAGGTGCAGTAGCACATTGTATGTCGATGAGCCCGCTTTTGTAGTGGCACAGTGTCGATATAAAAAATGGACTATCGAAAGATAAAATAGAGTTAAATTTCTTGCTCAGTTTTATCCCAAACGATTAAAAATATTATTGTCAAAAATTTCCACATTTGAAAGCAACATGCTCCAATTTGTGAAAACTGGAACATCAAAAGATGAAAAGAATTATGAAACACTTACGCAATTTTGTCTTAGCTTTTAAGCTAACACATTTTAAATCGATATGCTCAGTTTTCATTTTTTTCTACATAAAAGTTGAAGTTTCGTCACACCTTGGGGACAATTTTTCCCTAAAATTCAGGAACTTTGGGTAACTTTCGCCCTAAATTTCAGACCTTGGGAAACGTCTCTGCTTTCATCCGGGATCTTATGGACACTAAGTTACTTGTCAATGACATGCTAATGCCGTGGTGAAGTAAGTTTTATTACCATCATTCAGTCAGTTGGAAAGCAAAGTTTAATATGAGGTGTTTTTTACCCCTTACTTCAGAAATAAAAAAAAATTATTAAAAACTGAGTTTGCCGTTTTGTTTTCTAGTGGGCCAGCCCATTATCGATTAGCCTACCGCCACCACGATTTAAAAATCTTATGTTAATGAGAAACGTTGACTAAAGCTTGCCAAAACAAACATGCTTCACATGCCGCGGAGGGGGGGGACAGACGAAGGAAAGGGCGGAGGCAAAAGACAGGATAACAGAAAAAGGGCTACTAGAAAATAAAACGGTGAATTCTTTTTTTCCTACTCAGTTAATAATTGTTTTTAATTTTTAAACTAAGGAGTAAAAAACACAGCGTACTAACCTTCGCTTTACAACTGACTGAATGTTGGTAATAATTTTAAATCTGCATTCATGGAAATACTTCACCGTTGCTTTCGCTGGATGAGACAAACATCCATAATACCATAACATAGAAACGGGAATTTGTGGAAATACAGTAATTTGTGTTAGCCTACATTACGTCGCTTCCGACGATTGGGGGGGGGCGATTATGGAATTCTGTCATGTTTTATTTAAAGAAGCACAGGGTCTGCAGGCATGGGGGGGTTTAAAACCACACCGACTTTTCTAACATTAAAAATGAAGGCACGGAATGCCAACTTGGAACTACAAGACTTATCGTAGCACAATAATAAACACTAGCAATTTATTGACTCTGTTAACACAAGTAAAGGGTTATGATGAAGTTGAACCTTGGTTGAACACAGCTTTAGAAGGGAAAACCTCATATTACGGCCGGATTATCGTCCAGAATTTACGTGCTTTATTAATACAGTTTCGATTCTAAATAAACAGTTGTAGATTGCATTGAGTAGGCTATCGTGCCGCTACGTTATGATATTATGGAGCGTATTGCAGCAAAACGGTAGGCATTGACATTGGCATTAGCAGGCCTACCAACCTCCCTCAACAAGCGGTTCCGTCCCACAACAAGCGCTTCCATTTTCCACATCAATCGCGCCCGAATCCCCATCAAGCGCACCTAAAACGTCATACGAGGTGAAAAAGCCCCGTCCACTCGGACTCGTCCACAACAATCGCTCCCAACTAGCCCGGAATCCTCTGCTGTGGCGCTGCGTTTCAACATGGCGGCCTCACTGCTCGGTGCGGTTTTTAGCTTAGTCAACATTTGGTTCTTTTAATTTAAAACGAAGGAGTGTTTTAAATCTACGATATACCCGTCGATGGGGACCTGGTATGTCTCAGATCCCAATAGCAAATTGATTTTTATCATTGTATGAATAGACTGTAGTTAACTATGGAGGTATATTAAGCTGCGAATAGGTTTACATTGGGACTTAAAGGACTACCATTGTGGTGCCTCTATGATGACACCACGATACAACCAACTAATAAAAAAAATTCTTAAGTCAAGCTGAAAAATAAAATATGTATTATTCTAAAGACATGAATTTTTTATTAGTCACTGCCTACTTTAAGTTGTAAAATTAGGAAGAAAATGTGTCGCTTTCAAAGAAAAACTAACATATTGTGAAAGCTTGTAACCCCACTTAACTCAACAAAATATCTGAAATTTGATGAAGCTTAAAAAACTGGCACCATGATTTCCATTGGTTTATTTTCCTTTTAAGTTTCAAATCTAGTGTGTAATTGACAATACCGGATAAATTTCGGTAGTGTTCCTTCTTTTTGCTTTTGTTATAACAACAACTGCTGTTTACAACGGAGTTGATTAGTTGCAAACATCGGGCAGCTGAGTACATCTGTTAGTTTGTTACAGATGAGGTTAGCTCACTCTGGAGGCTGTTTCAGCTCCAAAAGTAGTTGTCTGGTCATGAAGGAAATATTTACATGAAAGTAGAAAAGAAACATGTTTTAAAACCGAGGAATCGATTTTTCTCACGAGCAACTGAAAACACTACATGTTGCCAACCATAAGCACAATTTAAAATTTACAAGGTTAATCACTTGCACAAATAACAAATCCGAACACATGGTGCGAGTGCCGCACAGGTTAAAAAACAACCCATGATTGGGTTGACGGAGAATGGATTACAAACACTTATATTCGTCTACTGTTGCTTTTATTAGATATTGAGCTTGTCCGGAGCTTGTTTCGTTCGCTTCGGACGATCCGTTGCTATTGGAGGCTGCACTGCATCATCTGCACGTCTTGAAGATAGTGCAACCTTATGCTTTCTCTGTTGGCTTTTCACCTTAGCAGGCTCCGATGGTTTAGCAGGAGACTGCTTTGTTACTAAAGGAGGCTCCAGGCCATCTGTCGCTCCAATATCTCGCTGGGAGGCGCTGAAGTTTTGCGAGACAGCCTAATCACTGGGAACAGTGACGTCATCGGACTCGCCCACTGGATGTGTGTGGGGTGATTTCGAATGAATTGTGCTGACACCTGGCATCGCAACTCGTAAATTGTCAGGTGAGGTGTTTTTGATTGGTGTTGACCCCTACCTGGCATCAGAGGAATGCCGTGATAGGCCCACAGACTGCCGCCGACAATTTCAATGCTCGTGTGTCACCTGATCATGACGTGGTGCACCAACAGAATACTGCTTTTTTGAAACTAAGTGTTCTTTCGAATTAATGCCTGTGAATTGACAAAATTGACAGAACTTTTCGCTGGATTATGTGCATTTTGTGACAATTGTATGGCATCCACAGAATCAATTCTAGGACGCAATTGAACGCGATGTTTACACATTTCCAAAAGCTCTTCTGTAAGCACACTATAAATCAAATATGACAATTTATTCTTGACAGACCCCCTTGACCATAGCTTAGGGTTAGTTCTGCTGTAGTCACGTTAGCAGATTTTATCGCCAACTTGATAGTTAACTGACGAACGATGTTGGGTGCTTTTAATCTGTTTTTGTTGATTCCTTTTCACAACAGACACAGGGTCAGGATATAGCAAATACAAACTGGATTTTAATTCACAATTGAAAAATAATTTACCAGGTGTAGCTTGGGTGGTAGAACTTATCGTGATTCGTGATGATAATAAGTATGCCTTTATACTTTCCTGGATTGAGGATCCGTCCCGCCGAGCAGCTTTATAGACCCGTTTAAAATTTGTTAATTTGTTCTAATCTGTTAACCCACGGCGTAAAAGCCGGGCCTGACAGGTGTTGGATTCTGTTAACTGTTAACCATGATTTAAACGCTTTAGAGGTCCACTGAGGGCCATTATCGCTAACTAAACAATCCATCAGCCCGTATTCAGCAATGTGGTTATTCGGAATATAAATAACTTTAACTGAAGTGGTAGTTTTCATATTACGCACGAACGGAATAATACTGTGTGGATCCACTAAGATTAGAAACATGAAATTGTCCAACGGTCCTAAGAAATCAGCGTGATATCTAGAATTTGGCTTTTGTGGATACTCCCAGGTATGATTGGGTCTTGCAGATTGAGAATCCTTAATTTCTTGACAATTAGAACAAGATTTAACTTTGTTTTCAATATCTGCGTCAATAGAAGGCCACCACACCTTAGACCTAGCCAAGCTCTTTAATTTAACAATACCAAGGTGTGAGCTGTGCAAATCTTTCAAAATGTGATGTCTTAAAGCTGTCGGCATGATGATTCTAAATCCCCAAAAAAGAGTATCACTTTCAATCGAAATTTCTTTACAGCGTGTGAAGTACAGCTGCATGTCTGGATTATCACACACTTCAGGCCAGCCACGATTAACGTAACGGTACACTTTAGACAATAATTTGTCCGCCAGCTTGCTTTCCATAACCAAGGCTTCGTTCAGCACTGGTAAGTTGGAGATGGTTTCCAACGCTAGTACATTGTACTGTTGTTCGGCCTCTTCTAATTTCTTGTTGTTTGGGAGTGGAAGTCTAGACAGTGCCTCATCACCACCCGTGAGGACGTCGCCACCAGGAGAGAAAGTGAAACTGTCGTTGAACGGCCAGCTTGCTGAGGGGTCCGTTGTGTCCCCTCAACATCTTGATACTACTTTGCCCATGGAACAGGGAGAGATTTCCTGTTCCAATTCTCCAGAACTTTTACCTCCTTCCGAGGACAACTTTGTTCTGAACCTCACTCCATCTTTTGATTCGGGTGAGGATTCGGATATTTTCGGATCGCCCAGAGGAGGAGTTGAGGAGAATGATTCAGTCTTCAGCCCGCCCTAATGCCTGCGCATGCCATCGTTCAGTTATCGGACCCATGCCGAAGAGCTGCGGCTGCTTTTGTCGCATTGGCGACCTCTGTGCTGCTGTCTACAGGAAACCTGCTTTAAGGCGTCAGATAATCCGGTTGTTCGAGGTTATTCTGTCTACCGTCTGGATGCTGACCCTGTGCCACGTGCACATGGTGGTGTTGCAGTGCTGGTTCAACACTCTCAGCCGCATGCCAGTGTGCCTCTGCACACTAGGCTTCAGGCGGTAGCAGTTCGTGTTTCTTTCCATTTGGATATTACTGTCTGTTCGCTTTATTTGCCACCGGATGAGGTCTTTGGGGTTGGTGACCTGGAGGACCTGGTCCGCCAACTTCCTGCCCCTTTTCTGTTGCTGGGCGACTTTAACAGCCACCATGTCCAGTGGGGGGGGACCTCATACAGACAACAAAGGGAGGATCCTTGAGGAGTGGATGCAGAGGGGGTCTGTTTGCATCCTGAACGATGGAGCCATGACACACTGTAACCTGGCCACGGGCAATTGGTCAGCGGTGGACTTAGCCTTTTGCTCGCTGGCCATCCCAGTTCACTTCACTTGGGCTGTCACTGCCGATCTGCATGGAAGCGATCACCTCCCCATTGTGTTGTCCACAACACAAGGGGGTTCTGTGGCTTCCAGGCCAGCCCGGTGGGCGCTTAAACGTGCTGAATGGTCAGCTTTTGCTGAGGCTGCTGTATTTCAGCGTGCGGTGGAGGACTTTTCTGATGTGGATGAACTTTCCACTCATTTCGCTGACGTGGTCCTTGCTGCTGCTCATGCTACTATCCCGCGTACGTCCACTCAGCCGCGGCGGGTTCCTGTTCCGTGGTGGACACCTGCTTGCGGGCAGGCCATTCAGGCCCGCCGGCGAGCGTTGCGTGCGTTTACAGTCAGCCCAACTGCTGACAACTTTGTAGCCTTTAAGCGCTGTCGTGCCCGTGCCAGGTTTGTCATCCGTGAGGCTAGACGTGCTTCGTGGGCAGTTTATGTTTCGTCGATCACGCGCTCCACGCCTTCTCAGCAGGTGTGGCGGAAGGTGCGCCAGATCTCGGGGAAGACCGTGCCTTCCCCGGTTTCACAGCTGAAGGTGGCGAATACCGTGATCTCTTCTGTGCCGGATATCGCCGACTGTCTTGCGTCTGCGTTTGCGCAGGTTTCGAGTGATAACCATTATGATCCTGGTTTCCTCAGAATAAAGCGTAGTGAAGAGGCTCACCCTCTAGACTTTCGCTCCGACGGGCTAGAGGAGTACAATTTACCGTTCACCAGGCAGGAATTTGTTTCCGCTTTGTCCAAGTCGCATGACTCCGCCCCAGGGCCTGATGATGTTCACTATCAGCTGTTGAAACATCTGCCTCTTGCCTCCCAGCAGTTCTTGCTGGAGATGTTCAACCGTGTGTGGGCAGAAGGCTCTGTTCCGGCAGCGTGGAGGACAGCAGTGGTCATCCCGATTGTGAAACCGGGCAAAGACCCTACTGCTCCTTCCAGTTATCGCCCAATCGCTCTGACTAGCTGTGTCTGTAAACTTATGGAACGGATGGTCAGTGAGAGGTTGGTCTGGGTGCTGGAATCACGCGGATTCTTATCTGCGTCCCAGTGTGGCTTTCGACGTTTTCGGTCAACCATCGATCATCTGGTTGCCCTTGAATCGGATGTGAGGGAGGCTTTTCGCCTGCGTCAACATCTGGTTCAGGTTTTCTTTGACTTGGAGAAGGCTTATGATACGACCTGGCGTTATGGGATTCTCCGTAATCTCTATAACTGTGGCTTGAGGGGACGGATGCCACTGTTGATTTCCGCTTACCTCTCAGGCCGTTCTTTTCGTGTTCGTGTCGGGGCGGCTCTTTCCCGCCCGTTTGTCTTGGAGAATGGTGTGCCTCAAGGAGGTGTTCTTAGTGTCATCTTGTTTGCTATTGGGATCAACCCCATTGCTCAGCAAGCTGCTGTTCCCCAGTCATTGTTTGTCGATGACTTCGGCCTGCGCTTTCGAGCAGCTCGCATGCAGACCTGCGAGCGGCAGCTACAGCTGGCGATTAACAAAGTCCAGACCTGGGCGGTCAGTAATGGTTTCCGGTTTTCTCCGGACAAGACTGTGTGCATTCACTTTTGCCGCTAACGAACGCTGCACCCAGATCCTTGCCTGTACTTGGGGCAGGCGCAGATTCCTGTTGTCCCACAGGCACGTTTCCTGGGTCTGGTGTTCGATTCCAGGTTATCTTGGCTTCCACACTTGCGCCAACTTAAAGACAAGTCTTTGCGGGCCCTTAACATCTTGCGTGTTCTGTCGGGCACTTCATGGGGTGCCGATCGCGCTGTCATGTTGCGCCTCTACAGAGCCCTTGTCCGCAGCAAACTTGATTATGGGTGCATGGTGTATGGTTCGGCTAGTGACTCGACTCTCCAGATGTTGGACACTGTGCATCACAGTGGCCTGCGTGTGGCGACTGGGGCATTTCGAACTTCTCCAGTGGTCAGCCTCTATGCTGAGGCCTCGGAGCCACCTTTGGCCATTCGTCGGCGAAAGCTGGCCATTCAGTATGCTGTGCGTTTACGTGCTGTGGAATCCAGTCCTGCTTGGTCCATGGTGTTTGGGCCAGACTTGCGAGTCGGTAGACGCAGGGTGGGCAAGGGCGATTTCCGCGATAGGCTCCAGCAGTCCTGTCAGGAGATAGCCTTTGAAATGCCCAGCGTCTTGAGGCTTGGGGGGATGCCAGTAGCCCCTTGGCTTGTCCCTGGTGGCATTTTCATTTTCGCTCTTGCGTCCCTTCCGAAGGGTTCCACTCTACCTGCACGGTACTTGCAGGAGTTCCGGCGGCTGTGTTCTCAGTACGCCGGTTATCAGCGGCTGTTTACTGATGGGTCGAAGTCAGACGCTGGCGTGGCTTGTGCTTGTGTTTGTAAGGGAGTGACGGTTGCCCATCGCCTTCCATCAGGCTATTCTGTGTTTTCTGCAGAGCTTTTGGCTCTCGGTTTGGCGGTGGAATGGATCCTTGGCCTTCAGGGCACGCATTTCATTATCTTTAGCGATTCCATGAGTGCCCTGGAGTCCTTGGCGAATTACAATCCTCGGAACCCCTTGACACAACGTGTCCAAGCTTTGCTTTCCCGCTTGCCTGGCCAGCGGAAAACCGTGCTTTTCTGCTGGATCCCGGGCCATGTTGGGATAGGTGGAAATGAGCAAGCGGATTCTGCAGCAAAAGGGGCCCTTTCTGGCCCTCTCGGTAGGGATCTCAGGCTTGTTCCCTCGGACGCTTTTCCAACTCTGCGTCTGAGGTTACATGTTTTTTGGCAAGCCTCATGGGATGGACAGGACGGCAATAAATTACGAGCTATTAAAGGCACTGTTTAGGAATGGCACTCGGCGTGTTGCCGCAGTCGCCGTGAGGAGGTGGTGTTGGCCCGTTTGCGCATTGGTCACACTCGACTTACTCACTGTTTCCTTTTGCGGGGGGTTGACCCTCCTGAATGTTATTGGTGTCGGCGGCCACTTACGGTCCGGCACTTCCTTGTTGATTGTTGCCATCTTGATGGTGTTCGTCGTCGTTTCCATCTTCCGCATGACATTGTGCGTCAATTGGGCGATAAGTCTGTCCTCCTGTCCGGTGTTTTTCAATTTTTGCAGGAGGTACAGATGTATGACAAGATTTAGATTAGGGGTTTGAATAATATCTCTGTAATGTGTGGTGCAGTGGCAACCCGGACCACTGCACTGTGACTGAGGTTGGCGCTAATGAACAAGTTGTCGACGCGCCATTAAGCCTCAATCCCCCCCTCTAGACAGTGCGGCAGCAGTTAAATTATGCTTGCTGGTTATATGTTGAAAGTCATATCATAAGCGTTAAGCATAACCGCCCAACGTTGCACATGTTCTGCTGCCATCTGTGGATTCCTTTTTTAGGGCCATAGATCCATATTAAAGCCTTTTCGTCATACTGCAATTTAAATTTCTGACCGTAAACGTATTCATGGAACCATTTAACTCCCCAAGCCACACTAAGAGCTTCCCGATCAAAATGACTGTAACCTTGTTCGGTAATTGTTAGATTCCGTGAAGCGAAAGCTATTGGTCGCGATTCGCCATTAGGCATGACATGCATAAGGCCCGTCCCCACCCCATAGGGTGAGCCGTCACAAACCAGTTTGAGCTTTAATTCTGGATTGTAATGTACCAAAACTTTTTATTTGACAAATAGTTCTTATACTTTGCTAACAGCCTGGTCACATACTGTCCCCCAAGTTCACTTAACTTAACAGTCGGGTAACAGGGGAAAGAATATGAACAAGGTTAGGAAGATATTTTGAGTAATGATTCACGAATCCTAAGAAAGTTTGTAGTTCTTGAATACAAGTTGGATTCGGTGCATTTGTCACTGCTTCAACCACCTCAGGGAGTGTGTGTAGGCCTTCAACATTTATCATATGACGTAAATATTTTAGTTCAGGTTGCACCAGCTTACACTTGTCGATCCTAAGCCTAGCCCCTGCATCCTGTAGAGCAGTTAGCATCTCATTCAGAGATTCGTCATGCTTTCCCCCTTCCCGCTCTCAAGGATGTCATCATAAAATGGTAAACATTTGGGAATTTTACTCGTGATTTGCGTCATGACCCTCTGGCAATTCAAGGACTGGACGCAAGGCCCAGAGGTACACGAAGCCAGCAAAAAAGACCCAGGGGAGTGTTTATTGTTAATGCTGCCTACGACTCAGGATCTAATTCAATTTGCAAAAAGGCATCCTTAAGTCGATAAGGCTAAATCTGTCACTACCTGCGAATTCACTGAATAATTCTGCAGCTGTGGGAACCGGATAATGGTAAACCTTCAATTGTGGATTTACGGTGGTTTTGCAATCACCGATAATTCTAATGTTGCCATTAACTTTATGGACGATCTCTTTCGGGATGGACCATTCTGAGGTTGCCACTGGCTCCAAGATTCCTAAGCTAACCAGGCGCTCGATTTCCTGATTAACTTTTTGTTTTAATGCCAAAGGGACAGGGCGAACTCGACTATACACAGGTTTAGCGTCGGCCTTCAACTGAATCTTGGCTTTGAAGTTTTTGAATTTACCCATACCCTCATTGAAAAGTTCGGGAAAACCTTTAACTACTGCATCAGCATCAACTGGTGGAATCTTTGCTTTATTCTGTTTGACTCTTTTAAGTTTAGTTTGCAAATCAAACTATGGTTCAAAGTTAATTCTAAAGATTGAAAGCCAGTCTTTCCCAATTAATGCAGGTTTATACATTTTTGAAACTAGTGCTTCCAAGTTTTCAGTTTGACCGTAAACATTCACTTCGAGACTAACTGTGTAAATCGCTTTTTCAGTCCCTTCAGTGTACAAGTGAAAGGAATACGGGCTGAGCATTAAAGGACAATCCAAATATTATTTTTCATGCTGCTCAATTGGCATTATTGTAGCATCTGCCCCGAAATCCAGTTCCATGTTGAGCTAAATTCCATTGAGGCAGTCAGGCATAATCCATTTATGGATTTTCAAGGAGTTAACAACTACTACGATTTTATTAGTCATGACAGGAATTGAAAATTGCTCTGCAGCCTCGGACAGCCCTACTGTGTTGTTATGCAGACAATAATCTTACTCCGACCGCACTCACTTTCCGAAGCAGACTCAGAATATTCGGGCTCATTATCTGACTCATTGTCACTTTCACGTTCAACCCTGTGGATTTTTTTCTTATAAACTGCACTTCAGTTTGCTTTTGGGCCTAGACTTAAAATTTGAACTCGAACTTGTTTTGAGTATTCTACAGTTTTAGAGATTTACAGGTTTAGAGGTTTTAGAGGTTTTGTGACATACGGCATTTATATGACATCGGCCACAAATAAAATCCTTGTATTTGCATTGGGTTTTCACGTGCTCGTTTTCCCGCAACAATAGCAACTTAAAACTTTATTACACTTGCTTCTTGTCTGAGATTTCTTCGGTTTGTGAGAGTCATAATTAACTACTTTCGAATGGGAACGAATTACTTCTTGATCAATTTCGGCAGATTCTAAAAATAAAGCTACGGATGTCATAGCCTTTAAATCCAGAGTCTGCTTCAGAAGTTCGCGTTGTAACGTTTCGGATTTAACACCGCCTATCAAACGATCCCTAATCATCTCGTTATTAATCTCGGTGATTTTATCAAAGTCACACAATTTTGTGAGTAACTTTAACGATGCAATAAACTCACTAATGCTTTCATCCGACTTTTGAGATCTACAGAAAAATTTCACACGTTCCAAAACTACTGAATGTAGTGGTTCAACATCGTTGAGAATAGTTTTCACTAAGAGGACATATTTCATTTAATTTGGTAAAGCAGGCGAAATAATATTCAGGATTAAGTCGAACATTTTATGGCCAACCGAAGCCATATTAAAACCAATTTGTTCGGCTGCTGGGATTTTCTTTGCTCTAAAATAGTAGCCAATACGATTAGTGTATTTTACCCAGGTATCATTTTCAGCGTAGAACTCCGCATACAAACCGGCAGTTTTCGAAGCCATTGTAATGTCTTCACTTGAACTACTTACTATTGAATTTAAGTTTAAACTCACACTGGTGCTAGCGCCCGCTTCTGTGTTCAAAACAACAGCAACTACAGAAGTTTTAATCACTTCACCTGTCTCAGGCATAGGCCTACACTTGGCAATTTAAATTATTAAGTAATTTAATCACAATTCCATTTTATTTAATTAAACTGGAAGCCACTCGAGACTAAACGGATGTTTTGCTTAACAACTAAGCCACTAAACTACCGTAACCTACCTAGTTTTAAATTCAAGCGCCTACAACTTAAACAATTGACTAGGCTTTTAAATTGTTTGCCGTTTTACTAAACGTTTAAACAAAACAACACAGCAGGCCTATGCGTTCAACACAGACCCTGTTTCATCGTTTAAAAGCATAAACGCTACAGTGCTAAAATAAGCACCGGCACAACCAGCCTGAATAAGGGCACGGCAATAATAAATTCCGAGAGGTAATTAAATTCCATTTTAAATCGTGACTTTCTGCTTATAGTAGGCAGTGTGACACGCCAGCGCGTTGCACCGGGATACAATCATTGTACTAATTACCTTTTACAAATTTACTTGTCCCCTCCAGTTCCAGGAATTAGGGTTCTAATTTCAACTATTATCATCATTACCACTAAAGTTCTTAAACCAAGTACACTTTTTGATAGTTCCACAGATACCTAATTTCGTTTGCCAAAATGAAAAAAATACTACTTACCACAGATTAGGAGCACTCTCTATGGCTGTAGTACCTATCAAGCTAATCAATAAATTTAAAACCTTAGTGCCGCCTTCGTCGCCATCTGTAATATATGCTGGTGGCTGTCATACACTGGTGGGTTCAACTAGGGAACACTGGGTTGTAGGTTAACACTTGAAGGACAACTTTATTGAAAAGGTACAGCCTTTATATAATATATGTCACATGTATATTAAGCTACGAATAGGTTTACATTGGGATTTAAAGGACTACCATTGTAGTGCCTCTATGACGACACCACAGTTGCTAAGTTAAACTACTAGCTATCGTAGAAGGGTGTGACCTTCTTTCCGCTCGTTTATGGATTCAATCAAGACACATGGTTACGTAACAAGTGAGTGAACTCCTGGCTTTATAGATAACAGGAAATAAAAGGTACTATATAAAACGCTAGCGCAACAAGCAACGAATAAGTAAGAATAAGGGCTTGCCTCCATTACACACACAAGGCCTAGAACACTCCAGTCCCCCTTGTGAAATGAAGAGGCAACTAGGTACACTGAAGTTGCAACATTTCAATCAACTATATAAATGGATATAAATGACATCTTTAAAATTTAAATGCCTCCCCGCTACTTACATAATAAGTTAAACAAAAACTCTTTTTAACAGCAAAACAAAACAATTACCAACAATAGTTAGATCATCATCGAATTATGTTTCCCATACCTGAACCAGCAGTGCACGGAAATTATAAAAATTTGCCACCAACAAATTCATATATACAAAACAATATATATATACCTAGAACAAGTCCATAGCAGAAAAATATATGTACACCTCGATATTTTTGTTTTTTATTACGTTAAAATGCACAAACGCCAACCACTAATTGTTAAAGACACAAACAAAATTTTTTCCCATCACGACCAGAAATTCTTCTTATTAAGATAGAGAAGAAACATAAAACTTAAGTTACAATAAGAATGAACAGAAAAAAAGGCTGCACTCAATTGTATCCAATCAAAATGACGATCACAAATCCAGTATGGATTGTTTTTGCACCTCACATGTGACGATAACTGCACAGGTCTGTCCACGGTTGACGCTACAGAGTCTGGCAGGACAACAGGTGCACCATGCAAATGTGGAAACCGTGCCATCACAAATCACAATTAGACACACGTAACTCTGGAGATATGAGCGGTGGAAAGTCAGCATCACGAAACAACGCTTCTGATCTGTCCACAATTTTCTTCTGTGGGTCAAAATCCGCATTTGACGAATATCGCGTGAGGGCCAATTTTTCGTCTTGCTGTTGGAGAATAAATTCGGCCTTTGACTAGACTTATTGTCAAAACTGGCACTAGTTAATTGTGCCAAAAGTCCCTCTGCCTCCAAATGCTTAGTGCCCGGCATCAATCCTTGAGGCATTTCCTTAGCAACTGCATCTTGAGACAAAAGTCGTTACTTAAGCATATCAGCATGTTTCGAAATAACACAATCACCAACCTGAAATCGAAACCTGGATTTGATATCCTGCGATAGTATCGTTCTTTCCTCCCATCTGGATTGACAATTTTGGTCTGGAATCAAGGCGTAAACTGCTTCACCCAGACTAAAAGCTTGCTCTTTCATATGTCGAGTTGATTTCAACTTTTTTTTTCAATTGACTTTTACAGACTGTCATTCGTTGATGGAACCATTGTAGTCAAACGTGTACGAACATACCGATTAAACAACAGATATGCTGGTGGTATTCTCTTTGTAGAATGCGGAGCATTTCTTGATATTACTAAGTAGTTATTCAGTGCCTGCTCTATTGTTAAACCTTGTTTTACAGATGCTTTCAACGGGTGTTTCATTGATTTTACACCAACTTCAGCCAAACCATTTTCCCGAGGACGGTAAAGAACTATGACTGAGAGCCGTATGCCATTTTCTTTCCAGAAGCATTTAAATTCGGCACTACAGAACTGGGATTCATTGGCACTGACAATATGGTGGCTGAGTCCCAAAAAAGCCAAAAATCCCCTGCAAATTTGCAATAACACTAGCACTCGTGGCTTAACCAATCTACTTCAGGCAGATTCGAGACAACATGTTTGTCAAGTTGGAAACCTTTGTGCTTTATACTAGATTGGTTAAGTTTGCACTTCGACTTCTTGACTTTCACACCATTATCCTGCAAAGCTTGTAAAACACTCAGGAGAGTTTCATCGTGCCCTTTCCCCTTGCCAGCGACTGCGAGAATTTTAGCCCGATGGGAGATGCCAAAGGAATATTCTTTAAGACACGTTCGATTTGTTTCTGAAAAATTTTTGTGCTACTCAAAGGCTAAACGGAAGTTTTTGCAAATGAAACTACCCTTTACAAGTGTTAATAGTTAAAGGTGCATTAGAAGTCTCGTCCAGCTTTATTTGCAGAAAAAATTTGCTTAAATCAATGATAAAAAAAAGTGTCACAACCCGCCAATTTACTGAATAGGTCTTCGGTTCCTGGCTTCAAGCCAGGGCTTCCTTTATGAATAACAGGAAATACGTGGTAGTATATAACACACTAGTGCCACAGGTAGCGAGCAAGTAAGAATAAGGGCTTGATTCCATTACAGATCTATAAATCTGCCTCTTGTGGCACATAAATCAACAGGAAGATATGTGAATACGGGGTTTTACCCCTAAAAATAGGTTTTACTTATCCTAAAATAGTTACCTGTATATACATGCTTTCTCGTTCGGAAATGCGTCCCATCCCACTCTTTAAAATTAATGCATTCTAGGTTGGTGCAATGGCACTTTTGGGGGCTCATAGATGCCACGAGGCGGTACCCCCTTTCCCGCTTCCTCACAGTTTATCTCCCTTACCAGTGGCAGGTTCGACACGGAAGGAGGGGGTTCATCCAGGTAAGTACTTTAGGATAACTATAAACTGAAGGGGTGCATGAACAAAAGTGTCAAGTAACATTTTGTTCATTTCGAGATATTTAGGGCTAAAGTCTATGAATGGCTACGCCTAGCATACTGCTTCTGACAAAATCATTTTTGTACCAAATAGAAGTCAATATATTTAAAATTCTTTACTTGACATTAATTTCAGGATAAATAGTACGGCAGTACCATAAAATCAGTACCGAATGTAGTTAACACCTTTGTCCACCGCGTAGTATGCAAGTGTTATTCTTGATGCAAGAATGTGAAAAAAAGTATTAAGTACTGAAATATCTTATTAAAACGTGAAAAAACATTGTTTACATACGGATTGCTGCTAATAATACCTAGCGACAT
This sequence comes from Lithobius niger, assembly GCA_023313725.1. Classification (NCBI taxonomy): domain Eukaryota; kingdom Metazoa; phylum Arthropoda; class Chilopoda; order Lithobiomorpha; family Lithobiidae; genus Lithobius; species Lithobius niger. The sequence continues at coordinate 52,693 of JAHWFP010031002.1, forward strand.
TTAACAATAAAATGCACTGACACAACAAAAGAATTAATCATCTTAATCATTAAAAAACTTACGGTCGGT
>JAHWFP010031003.1:0-16990 GCA_023313725.1 Lithobius niger
GAAGAGATCCGTCTGTCGGCATTAATTTCTGCGTTCCAGCAAAACAATGGCGACCTCCGTGTCGTGTTTTGGTGATGCAGTAATTAAATTGTTACATCGAACGCACGTAACGTGTTCTTACCGTAATTCTTGTGGTTAGTTATTGTATAAGTGATCCAAAAGTCAAACATGCATGTCAAAATGGATGTAAATGCCCTTTAAACACTCGTCACGTAAGCCCAGGTCCCACTGTGTGACTTTCACCAAGATTATTCGTAGTCATGAGGAGCAGAGGGATTAGATAATCTCAAATTATTTTGTGGTAACGGAGAGGATATACAATATTGTTGGCTCCCGGTAGGCAATGAACCACAAAGCATGAACATAAAAACAATTTAATTTTCGGAAAAAAAATCCCACACATCTTCCTTGGGTACAATGCAAACAAATACAAGGATGAAATTATTAGCAACCGAAATCAACCTTACAACCCCCCAAAAAAGCTTAAATACTTAACAACAATTTTAAAAACCACCATTAAAATTGTTGTAAGTATTCAGCTTTTTGGGGAAGTTGTAAGGTCGATTTCGGGTGCTCATTTCTCGTTGTATTTGTTGTATTGTACCCAAGACATATCCCAAGGGAAATATGTGGGATTTTTTCCCGAAAATTAACTGCTTTATGTTCATGCCTTGTGGTTCATTGCCTACCAAGAGGCAACAACATTGTACAGGGATTAGATAACGAGGTAAACCAACCTCGATTTGCGATTTTTCGAAAACACATGGATATGATCCTTTCCAGACTAGATTTGACAAAACCTAAATAGCGTAAAACAAAATATACACCAAAACCATACGACTGACTATTCTTACGTAAGCACTTGACGATTACGTACATTAATTTACACAGTGACTGGTAAGCACGTTCTTGATGCTGCGTGATGACCACGTGCAGCTATTATCGCCCCGTGAACAAAGGAACGGGACTCGTGCACCACCTCACTTCTGCTTGCTTGAAGTGCTTGTAGCTCCGCTGCCCCTATTACGGGACATTTCCTTGATTGGCTTCCTGCGTGTACCGAGGTGTAGTTGGGAGAAGCCAACATTTGAGGTGCTTCTCTAGTTAAGACAATACGGAAGTGCGAAAACGCCGTCATGTAGAAAGAAACGAAAAAGAGTATGGTGCAGCGGATAATTTTAAAGACGAAATAATATAAACTTTTCACTCTGATTGATTCCCACAGACATCTTGTTTTGGAAGCGTCACTTAGTCAACGTCACTGTAGGAAGTTTGCGCCACATAAATGGAAACATACTCCATCCAACTTCAAAGACCATTGAAAGAAGGCAATCCCTCTGGTTGAGAAAGAGACGAAGAGACTCGACCAATTTTAATTTTTTAATCAAATGAATTGAGAATAGAAAGTTTTACAAGGCAAATTTGTTTAACCTAAGATGAAAAGGTACTTTTTTTTTGGGGGGGGGGGGGGTGTTGGCATATTTTTGGTTTCTGTTCTGCCTAGACGTGGGCTATTAACGGGCGCACGATAACCCGGGTTTCACTGCCACTCTAACGTTTGAAAGTAATAATTAACGTTACAACCAAACATCACTACTAAGATAAAAAAAAAATATGATGAATGCTGCCGTTAGAAAATAAATAAACAAAATATACGATGATTAAGATGCCTACGAATCTTGTTTGATTTAAGTAACGAGCTACTTTGATGTCTTTGCTAAAATCTACAGTTTTAGTCACTCTAGGTATATACTTATATGCATATGGATTTCGCTTAGGCCATTATAGGAGCGGAGAGATTATTTTAAGGTTATGTCTGGCGGTGTTAAATGTTTAGCGGTTGGATTTAATGGTCGCTGACATTTTGTAACAACGCCGCAGTTTGCTGCTTTTATTTAAATCTACGCAATGAATAGAAACAGTGCTACGGCAGTCGTTGATTTTATTTAAATCTATTTCATTACTAAAAAACACAACGAAATATTTAATCTGGAAGGTTGTAAAGTACCAAGAGCGTTCGTATTTTGATCTATTCTGTTTGTAACCGTCGATTTTGACTTTCACGGACAACAGTGCTGTCAATTACGTACGTCAGGTGATTTTCTGCTTGGGTGTCAACTGAAAGGTCCAAAGGTAATATTCTTCTTGTGTTCTAAAAGTAGCCACTTCCAGAGGTGCAATTTGTTACATTTTGTCTGTACAAATTGTTGTAAATTGGACCTGGTGCTGGAATGTTGAACCCCCCCCCCCCCATGCAAGCCAGCATGGTTTAGGTATCTCAGCTGGACTTGCGCTATGCTGGGACTTCCGGTTTTTTTTGTAGAGACGACCAAGATGGCCGCATGCAGCAGGTGGCTGCTAGTGTACTGTACCAATTCTTAAGTTTATGTTTTCTGGACAATATAGTAAGTATTTGAACCTCTTAAACCTGCCAGATATATTCTCCACATGTCCCTTTTTCACGGAAAAGGGGGCAAAGCCCTAACACAAATTTCTCCATAAAGAGATCCGAAGGAGATAGGAAATTTTGGAAAAAAAAATTGTTGAAATAGCTGAAAAGGTCCAAACCATTGATGGCTCCAAAACGCGTGGATGTTTAGAAAACTATCCCATTGGTTTCCTCCAAGAAGGCATGTTTGAATGTGTTCATGCAACAATCTTGTTATCACATTCTACCGGCTGTATATGCTACAACGTTGGTTTTGACTTGGCCGATTCGTAGCAAAGCTGTCATTACTGGGAGTTGAGAAGCCGGGTAGATAATTATTTGTTCACGCGGAATTCGTTGTCTTACTGTCACGGCTTGAAACGACTGCCTTTATTTAACCAAACGATGTTGTAGATAGCTTTCCAGGTTGCCTGGTTACTATGGCAACAACACTTTTACTATATTTGACTCGCAGCTAGAAGCTAGCTGTGAGTCAAATATGGTAAAAGTGTCGTGTAAATACAGTGTGTTTAAAAAAACATCGCGTAAACTGAAACCTTCCAAATTTGTTTTTTTCTTCTTTTGACTGCAAAACGTTTGCATAAAATCTTGTCCCAATAATTTCATAACCCCCACCCTCTCCCTACCAACTTCACAATTCCATCAGACGCCATTACAGAGACGCTGCAATTCGCATACACAACGCATACACGTATGAATTTTACATGTACTGCACATTCAGCAAAAAAAAAAAAAAATTGTGCCAGTTGCTCTCGCATTTTATTTCAAAGATTTTTTTTTTAAACCACATGTCTGCTCCCGCACCATTCCCAATTCTGCAGCCTTGTCTTTTACATCATAATTATTTTTCGGCCTTAATAATAAAAAATTGATTATTCGAGAAAAACTCATTAAAAACGTGCTCCTCCACAGCGCTCCAGTTAGATGACGTCTTTGGCGAAGCCGTCTGCCAACTGCTTGAAATATTTGACGTGCTGTTGCTAAGGTGAAAGAAAGGAGGCGGGGGGAGGAGGCTGCGCATTCTCTTAGGTTTCTATGCACGTGATGCAGAAAGAAGGAAAGATGGGGAGGAAGGGGAGGAGCGTACAGCTTCCGTTTTGTTGGCATGGCAACAAGCACGGTGGAAGAAGAAGAATTGTCTCACTCAGGGGATCACGAACGAATCTTGGCAGTCACAAGCCTTTACAATTAATTACCTAGCCAGTAATGACGTTCGTCCGTCGACTGGCGGAAGACAAGACGTTGGAAACTCAACTTAGGGGAAAAAGGGAGGATGGTAAGGGCGGCTAGCTGCAGGAGACAAGTTTTAAAACGTGTGGCTTGCCTTCTTTTAAAATAAAGTTGGGCTGTTTTGTGGTGCGTGAAGGTTGTTAGGTGGATTGGTGTTAGGTGCAAGTGGTGATACGTAAAACGTACGAGCAGGTTGAGACGTGGGTTTATTCCAGCAGCACCTCAGATGGAGGTGGTTTACTTAAAAAAAAAGGCAAAAAAATGCAATTTAGGTTGAGAGTAGACTTAGTGCACGAGAGCTCTGAAACATTTGATGAGTAGGGAACAGGGGGTTTTCAGAGTGTTTTCGTGTAGGCTACTCCTGGTAGAGATAGACGTTGACCGTATTTCCTAATAATTTCCACTCATATTAGTAGCTTGATACGATGGTTTTCCTGCTGGCCGGATTTATTGAGCGGTTGGTTTTACTGCAAGAGAAAACCATGTGGCCATAATGACTGAGATGGCGTTTTTAATGCAAGAAAAAACTAAATACTGTAGCCAGAATGATTGAGAAGATGGTTTTACTGCAAAAAGAGCTAATTGTGTAGCCTGAATTACTGAGCGGTTTGTTTTGCTACCAGAAAAAGCTAAACCACGTAGCCATAATGATTGAGACGGTGGTTTTACTACAAGAGAAATGCTAAACCATGTAGCCAGAATGATTGAAAGGTTGCTTTTACTGCAAGAGAAAACTAAACCAGGTATCCAGAATGATTGAAAAGTTGGTTTTACTGCAAGAGAAAACTAAACCAGGTAGCCAGATTGAAACACTGTTTTAACTGCATCTTCCGTGGTTGCTCTTGCTGCAAGCTAATGCTGAAATGTGCTGAATTAAGTCATATTCTGTGAAAAGGCTACGTTGTGGGATATTATAAAATGTGCCAAATCTAACTGTTGTCAATCTAAACAAATTTAACCTTTTAAGTGGTATGCCCGAGTCTAACTCGTCCAAAGGTTTAAGTATTAAAAACAGAGCCCCAACTATGCAAGAGATGGGCAACAACGGAGAAACGACAACAATACTAGGTTACCTTAACAAGCAGCATCTCGAGACGGCCGTGACTAAGTTGGTAGAGGCGTGTGCCTCAAGTTAAAGAGCTCCTTCTAGTTGCTAGTTCGAGTCCGTCCAGGTTACCCCTACTTTTGTGGCGGTATAAAATTAACAGATCACTTAAAGGGTTAAACAGCGTGCAGGCCGAGTAGGCTGAAAAATCTTCCTATTTCGGAAATAAAAACAACATTGGCCTACTCAAAGAGAATACTAAAGAGTTTGTAATTTGATCACGGGGTGGCCTATGAGAATAAGGCTAAATAAAAACCTACAGGTAAAGGGTAGGTTGGCCGGTTGCATGAGAAACGTGTGAATGTAAATAAGTTCTTAGCATAACCAGAAAATAATCCGGCAGGAAGAAAGGTTCTCGTGTAGTAGGAATGCTGAAACACACAAGAAACACTCTAATGTAGCGTACTCCTTGCTTGAGTTACTTGGGTGGTTTATCAATATCAGAGATAGCACAAATGCGAGGATCAGCCGTCAATTTAGGTGCCCTTGCAAGCAAATGCTACGATCTCTCCAGAAAAGTTGGGTATCGGGAACAGGCAGCTAAGATGGCCTAATATTTATCCCTAGATTACAGTACGGGTGGAGTGAGAAAGGTTTTGACTGTACGAGTCGATGGCGAAGTGTTTATCATGTGAACATCCCATCATAAGAAAGTTGATAAATTTCAAGAGAAACGTAGCACGTTCTCGGCCAGGATGGAAGGACAGAATTTTGCAAAAGAGAGCCTACGTCAGTGTGGTTCGGTGGGGGGGGGGGGGGGGGGGTCCGGCCGGGGGACGGGGTGTCAGGGGAGGGGCCGAGTAAGAAGAAGGGGACGATGAAGAGCTGCAGTGCTGAATGGAACGCGACCTCTGATTCGAGTTCTGAAGAAGCAAACCAATTTCATTTCCGCTCTGCCAACACCCCCCTCACTGGCGCTGCCAATGAAGGAAGGAAGGTCTATATGAAAAACAACACAAGTGCTGCGCAAACAAGAGACAAGTGTGAGGCCCAATCTAGAATTTATTTATTTATATATGTGGTATTTATTTATATTATTTAGATAGAATAGTGGGAGAGGGGGGGGGAAGAGTATGACGGTGATGGGAGAGAGAGAGTGTGTTGTTCGAACTCGAGCCTTGTTAGGGGTGCCTTCCATGCCGACAAAGATTCACCAAGACGTATTTTTGATGCCGTCGTCTCATCAGTCGTCTCTCCTCCTTTTTTTTTCTCTCTCTCTCTCTCTCTCATCGGGCCCGCCATTCGTAATGAGGTGGCAGGCAAATATGACGAACAGAATAGAAAAAGGGCGAAGTCTGTCATTACATTTTATGCCACAACCAGCCGTCGGCGCTAGAGGTAGCTGCTTGCTTGTGTGTGTGTTGAGCTTGTACTGCTTATCTTGAGTGCCCGGATGTTCTTGCGCGCGTATGTGTGTGTGTGTGTGTTTGAGGCTAAAGCTAACCTACATGGAATGCATTAGCTAGAGAACCTTCTCGAACCCAGGTGTACAGCCACAAACATAGGCTCATGCAATTAGCCAGAGGCGCAGCTCGAGACGAGGGAGGGTCTCCCCCCACCCTCTCCCCTGCCCTCCCCCCCACCCCCCTCGCTCCACCCACGCTTATTTGCGGCAACCACTCACCCATCTTTCTCTTTCTTCATCTTGAACGAAAAATGAGAAAAATCAATTGTTAAGATGAGAAACGCTGTGCCAAAGATGGCAGTATGGGCTAGCAGCGATGCATGCCTCCTTACTTGCGTTGCGTTACCATTACAGTGAAGCGCAAGTACAGAACCCACCCCACCCCCACCATCCCACCCACCCACCCACACCCGACCGTTTTGAAACCATAATCAGAGTCGAAAGAAGGGTGAGAGATAGCGACGAGCATGTTTCGGTTTTTAGGCCCTGCAATATTCATTACACGCTGTAATACATCACGCTAGGGCCGTTTTCGAAGTGATGCTCTGAATTCGTTGATGTGCTGGAAGAAAAACCGGCCCATATTTCACAGCTGCGTTGCATACATGCCGTGCTGAAAAGTCTTCTTCGCATATTAAAACGTTAGTCCTCAAAGCGTCTCGACGCCTGCTTGGCTTGCTTCCTCTTGTCAAACGAAGCACAAGAAGTTAAGTAAAGTGAAATGTCTAAAATTACTTCCAACTTCGGGAGTTGTGAGTTGCTGTATGTATGTATCTCGTTGACCAGGGCGACCCAGACAGATTGTAGTTATCAGGCTTTATTCATTAAAATGCGGTGCTGTTTCGACATGTTCTCAAATAGACACGTATACCAAAATCTTCGGTATAGTTCAAAAACGAATTGATATCGTACTTCCAGTTCCAGTTTCGGTAATTATATAGAACAGCGTCTTTTCAAGCTATCGACATAATTCAACTACCAGTCGATTCCTTTCGTCGTTGTGGTTCAGAAAATCATAACGAAAACTTGCGCAAACGCCTTTTTTAAAACACATTAAAACGCTATTGACAACCGTGGTTAAGCCGCCATAACGCGCGACGATGGGAGCGCAACAAGAAAACCTGATTTCGACCAGAACATTAGTAAAAGGAAATTATATCCTTCCCGGGACGATTTTTTTTCCAGTATGAAATGCCGTCCGCAGGGGCGCGCTTCGCGCGCACTATTATATACATCGAGAATTTGTCTAATCAGAAATAGTATGACACAAGCATTTGTGACACAAGGAACAAATTATGACACTTGGTTGTTTCACAACTTGCTTGCCTCATACTATTTCTGATTACACAAATTCTCGATGTATATAATAGTGCACGCGAAGCGCGCCCCTGCGGACGATGTTTCACACTGTAAAGAAATATTGATATAGAAATAGAACGACAGTTCGCATCCATCAGAAATCTCCGCTTTAGCCATGCCGACGCAAATGAACAAGATAATTTCCGTTTACTAATGTTCTGGTCGAAATCAGGGTTTCTTGTTGCGCTCCCATCGTCGCGCGTTATGGTGGCCTAACCACGGTTGTCAATAGTGTATTAACGTGTTTTAAAACTTATTTTATAAAAGAAAAAAGCGTTTGCGTAAGTTTTCGTTATGATTTTCTGAACCGCAACGACAAAAGGAATCGACAGGTAGTTGAATTATGTCGATAGCTCGAAAAGGCGTTGTTCTATATAATTACCCCAGTTTCTGTGCATAATTTCTACTACATGGGTTCAGGTATGAATCTGTATGCTTCTTTCCGAGCTTATCAGTACAGAACTTATCAGCACAAAAGTGCCAGTGTTTAGCTTGACTGAGTACAAAAGCTCGACTGAGTGCGTGGTGGTAACTCCGTTATTACAAATTGTAATTTTTTTTCCATAGTGTTATAGTCAGAAACTTACCAATGTTGGTCTCGGTTAAGGCTTCAGTGGTCGGGAGATGGCTTACTTACATTGCCAGTTCGAATCCGGGTCATGCCACTCCGACGAAACGTAAGTGCATTAAGGTGGATTACTGTACTACGTCATTTCTTGTGTGTGATTTTCGCTGTTTGGCTCCATTTCTTCTTTCCTTCCTTTGTAGTGTGAAATTTACAACTGTTTGTGCGGTCACCGCTTAAGCCGACGCATAAAAATTCGGTATGGCGAAGTCCCCGTCGTTGTGATTAGTTCCCCTTCCCTCCATCTTTCCCCCATCAAACTTCCGTTTCGCTCGGCCTTGGCCCCCGCAAGTCGGTTTCCCTTCTTTTCTTTTGTATCCCTGCTTCACCTTGACAGTTACAAACCGGTCGCTTCATCCGCATCGCACTCTGAAAAAAAATAGGGCGTGGATTTCCCCCGCGAATGGATCTATTATTGGTGCAGGGCGAGAAAGTACGGGTCATTCTTGACCGCATATTTTTAGTTACTTCTGTCGCTGCATTTCTCAAACTATACCAGCAGTGATTTCGTTAAAATATTTGGCCTTCAAAAATTGAGGTGAGAAAGTAGAACTGAACTGATCTTGAAGAAATACGTAAAGGTGAACCTTTCTAATGTAGATTTCCTAGTGAAAATGGAAGAGAAGAGCTAAATGGGTAAATGCCAGAGAAGAGCTAAATGTAAATGCCAGAGAAAAGCTTAGATGTAAATGCCAGAGAAGAGCTAAATGTAAATACCAGAGAAGAGCTAAATGTAAATGCCAGAGAAGAGCTAAATGTAAATGCCAGAGAAGAGCTAAATGTGAGTGCCAGAGAAGAGTTAAATGTAAATAACAGAGAAAAGCTAAATGTAAATGCCAGAGAAGAGCTAAATGTAAATACCAGAGAAGAGCTAAATGTGAGTGCCAGAGAAGAGTTAAATGTAAATGCCAGAGAAAGCTAAATGTAAATGCCAGAGAAGAGCTAAATGTAAATGCCAGAGAAGAGCTTAATGTAAATGCCAGAGAAGACCTTTCTACACACTTCATCGCACATTCTACGAAAATGACGTAAAAGTCGACTGATGTCTTTGTTTATATCAGCGTCACACTACCACACAGCGTCACACTGAACCAGTAGATTTATGCACATTTCTGGCATACTTCAAATAAACCCCGAAAAAATCTTGAAACCTTCCCTCCACTCAAGGACGAAAAATAATGTGACCCAGCACCATCCCCCCCCCCAAAAAAATGCGATTTTCGTATGCCTATTGAGACTCTGCAGATGATTTCCAGTATCCAAATTAAGTAAGTAGCAGTTGCATCAACAATGACCACTAGTTGTAAAGAAAACGTGTCTCGTTTTTAACGAAAGGACAAGTTTGATTTAAAAACGTTCTGCAAAACACCGATGTATACCTTACATCCATATTGTGTCGAGCTTTATACAATAAGTATGACGAACGCAGTGTATGCTTGTATACGCACACTCCTGACATAGTCGGCGCCTGAAAGACAGAAGAAGCCGCGAAACCAGAGGCACAGTTTTCTAGAAGGTTCAGTGAAAACACTCAGTAATGATACTGACAGCTTCAAAACCGTGTAAACACTCACAAAAAGGCGGGGTGAGGGGGGGAGGAGAGACACTCAAGCTTTTTCAGAAATTTTGACTGCTGAAAGTGTCTTTTTTTTTTAGGACTAAATTTGACTTTTTCCTCCAGTTTGGTGATTTTTTGTGTGTGACGTCCCAACCCTTCACGGCCCTAAAAAATGTATGACGGCCCATCCAGAAGGTCCAAAAAATATCCAAGCCCTCCCCTCCCCCCCCCCCTCCCGGTACGATAAATAATGACCGGTCCCTAACCAGATCACCGGATCGTTCAGGTGAGTTGAAAACATCGTAAAGAGTAGTTGTTGATAAGAGATATCAGTTATGCACAATTTTTGTTTTTCGCCCAGCGACATTTTTAAAATCGTTTTGAAACGTTATAGTAGTGCAAACTTCTACCATAAAAAAAAAAACAGCGGTAACATTTCATCCACCATGTTTAGTGGACATCCTGAGACCTCAGCGTGAAAAATACGACACACGTAAGGATTATAAACAATTAATTAAACGACACGTGATCCCAGTACTATCAAACAATGGTTCATACCAAAGGTCTAAAATTGGGTGTGTGTAAAGTGAAAGAACATTGTAAGGGAGGAACTGAGGTGAGAGAAGTGGGGTAAAAGTGAGGTGTCTTCCTTACCTGTTCTTGCATCTTCCGCCGGCCTAATTTTAGAACTTCGGTGTGAACCATGTTTGGCTGTGAGGGTATCACATGTCTTTTGATTTTATAAAAGCTATGTTGTCTTTTTTTAAATCGTCTGATGAGTACACTTAAAAATGAGCTGATTCTTTTTTTATGTTTATTTGTTAAACCTATTCGTACGAGTTTTTAAGTTACCAACCTTTATTCACTTCGTACAATTTCTTTTTAAACAATAAAAAGCAGTGCAAATCGTGGTTTATGGATAAAACCGTGCAAACCGTGTCAAACAATTTTTTTTTAATAAACAAGAAAATTATTGAGACAAAAATATTTTGACAGTTGAAAAAAAAAAGAATAGTAGGTATATTAGAATATTTGTTTATTTCAGGGTGTAAAGATTTTGTCAACAGATGTGAAAGCTTAAGTCTTACTGACATTTTCCAATATGTACTTTGTACAAATTTATCCCCATCAAAAGCAACGGGGAATAAATTACAGAGAAAGAACAAAAGATTTGAAAAAAAAAAAGAAAACGTATACTGTGTTTAGGAATCTTCATCATGTTTGTCATTTTGGTGATGTGAACCAATAGAATCCTTAATATGCAAACAATTTTATATGCAAACGTTACGTCATCAATCCTACTTACATCATCCTTTGATTCAGTGCCGGTGTCACTCGTAGACACTCACGAAAACTCAGTGGAAGTCAACGTCGGCTTAATCCTCGCAAAAAGCCTTTTTCACTGAAAGAATTACCTCCACCTGGAATGCTCGTCCAGACTTTGTTGTGACGGCACCTTTTGTATCTGTTTTTCAAGTTTCGTTTTCACTGTCTTTGATTCTGGATTCTGGAGTCTTTGGTGATCGCCAGATGTTTGTTCCGCGTTAGTTTGTTACCGCGTTAAATGTATCATTCTTATTTCTTAATTTTCCGGTCGCAAGAAGTACGGTACGACGAGGGGACAGAACTTCACCTGCTTTCACACTGTTGTCCTGTTTTTATCCCAGAATACCAACGCAATTAAATTTTTGCATAATATGTCTGCAAAGACGTCATAAGCAGACAATAATGCAAAAATTTAATTGGGTAGGTACATTCTTAGAATAAAAACACAATTTCCATCCATGCTGGGGAATGGAAAATTAGTGTTTTTATTCTTGAATAGCCTACCGTCCCCAATTAAATTTGTGAGTTATTGTCTGCAAAGACGTCTTACACAGACAATAATGCACAAATTTAATGGGTGTGTATATTCTTAAAATAAAAAAGCATTTCCCATCCTAGCTGGGGAATGGAAAATTAGTGGTTTTATCTTTGAATACCGTCCTCAATTAAATTTTTTCATTATTGTTCTGCAAAGACGTCTTAAGCAGACAATAATGCACAAGTTTAATTGGGTTGGTATATTCTTAGGATAAAAACGCATTTGCCATCCAAGCTGCGAAATGGACAATTTTTGTTTTTATCCTTGAACACCGTCCCCACTTAAATGTTTGCGTTATTGTCTGCTTAAGACGTCTTTACAGAAAATAACACACGAATTTAATTGGATATGTATCGTAGGGATAAAAACACATTTTCCATTCATGCCAATAATGGAAAAGAACTGTTTTTTGTTACCTTTTTTAATTTTTTTTTTGTGTATGTCAAGTCAAGCATAATTTATTTGATTCATCTATCTCACCACCACCGAGCTACTGTTTTCAAGAACGGTTTTAGAGGATTTTAATATCAGTTTACCAGGGTTTGGGTGCTGGGGATCACCGCGCAAATTTTTAGATTTGGACGTCCAATTCGCCCTTTTCCTATTAATGTTTTCTCTCCCCTTATCTGTGATGTCGTAAGACTTGTTTTCCCTGACCGTGTCTTCCTAATTACCTCGGGTGCCCTTCCCCCCACTTGCTCAAGTAGGTCACTTAACTCGGAGGGGGACGGAATAACCAACTTTCACTTTCTTTCTCTCGGTTTCCATCTATCTATCTCTCTCGACTGTCTGTCTCTCATTGTGTCTGACCCAAACATTCACTTGATCCAAGAAAACAAAATGTCTAGGATTCGGGTTGTCTTGCTATACGCTACCCTGTTTGGTTTACAAGCGGGCGCGCAGGCCAATTTCCGAAGCTGTCCCCGAAGAAGAGTAGGTTGGCTTCTCCGCATTGGTTTGTGGATCGCGGCGTAGCCTCCTTCGAGGGGCGCGATGCCAAATAATTTGCGCCCCTTTTTCTTCGTTTTGCTTTTCGTTGGTGCACACATTACAAATACGCTAACAACACGCATACACACACACGTCACATACGACTCCATTCCACACGCGGACTTGTTTTTCACCGAATTTTTTTTTTAGTACTTTTGATTTGCGCGACAAACAAGTCAATTGAAAAGTTTTTTTTTTATTTTTCCGGTTTTCTTATTTTTTTTCCCGTTTCTCGTCTTTCTCTGGTGAGGTTGGCTGGAATTTTTTTTTTTTTCGATTTTATTCTGTTTTTAAATTTGGGAGTACGGTGAAAATTAAGATTGGACTGTGCGGGAGGATGAATACTATTCAATCCCATATTTTTGTTGTCTTGAATAGCTCCAACGGATGCGCGTAATTCAAGCTTCAATTGTTGGTCTATTTAGGACGTTTTTCATTCCAAGATAGACCCGCAGCTACCAGATACATAGATAGATACGTTTATTTCACTCTAAAGCATTTCATAGAATACATGGGCATTGTTCTTACGAGAGTGACAATCTGTGTCGCAGAGTAAACTCGTGTCTAATACAGAACCATTAAAGAAAGTGTTTAAGTTGTCATAGGTAGCAACAAGTTCGGCGTGCAGAAAAAGAAATACGCGTAGATGGAATGCGCACACGAAAAGTACGTCATAATATACGTAACTATATATCTTACACATGTGTCGATATTAAACAGTAACAAAAATACCAAACATTGGATACTAAACAGACACATTAGCTACAAAGCAGTAACAAAAAAAACCGATACGAAATATTAGGAATAAACAACCTTTCAGGGTCACAGCAAGGCTGACCATCCATTCGGACCTTTGATTTGTAAACACGAGTAGGTCGGATGGTTTTAAACATGGTACCTGGTAAACAAAACATTTATGTTAGGATTTTCCGTCTAGTTTTTGGTAACAAAACGTGAAGCTGAACTCGTGCTAGTCGTCAAGCTATACCTTGGCCCATATGAAATGGGTAATGGTGGCACGCGGTGTGTACTTGTTATTTGCAAATTGTAGCCATTAAAACCCAAACCCATTCACAGCAAAAAAACAGATATCTGTTTTTGCTATGACTGGGCTTCGGTTTTTAATATCATTATTTCACAGTGAATGTGGTTAAATTGTATCCATGATTTGTACTTCCACCACACGTACGCTGTATTGCTACTGCACCAATTTGTGTTGAGGCTGAGCTGGTTGGTATACACGGTGACGTGCACCCGTTTCAAGTGGCAAGGTCGTGATGGTTATACCATAAACATTTACAGGGTGATAGCCCAAAACTTGCCATAAACGGCTTTAAAATGGTGTTTTGCGTTTCATTTTAAATTCTATGCACTTTGGTAAAAGGAAATTAATATACTGTTTCTAAAATTAGAGAATGTATCAGCGTTTGCTGTGGGATACAGTGTGGTTAGGAAAATCGTTCTTTAGCGTATTTTTTTTCTTCCTCAAGGTGAGTACACAGTTATTCACTAATTTTCCCTGCATTCTACGGACGTTACGACGTTACGCCTTCGTTGGGGGGGGGGGGGGGAGAGAATTGAGGCTTAATGAGGCACCGACAGCAAGGTCATTAGCGCCAACATAAGTCACAGTGCAGTGGTACGGGTTAGGTCTTATGAGTGTGAATTGATATGTATTCCCTCTCCATTGCCTATGAACGAACATATTTGGTCGAATGGAGTCCTGGTCATGGTTGTGACTTAATAACGGATTAATTGAGTTATCTTTATGCCTGTGGACAAGTGGCCACAACGATAAATAAAGGTGGTACGGTACAATGGTTCGAATCCGGGTCCCATCACTTGAATGAAACGCAAGTGCTTAAAGGACCAAAGGTGGCTTAGTGTACTACGTTATTTCTAGTGTACGATTTTCGTTGAAGACTTATTTCCAATTTATCTTTATGTTCACTAATTTGGTTGTTTCAAATTGGTTCAGATTAGTACGTTGTATCAGGTTGTTTTTGTTAATGTTTTTATTGCCCTCTTAAAAATATTAAAAAGATATTTTTAGGAGGGCAAAAATATTTGACGCCTGCATTAGCCTAGGCATTAATCTGTGCTGCAGCCTTCTGCTATTTTTGTGCAATGAACACACAGTTATGTATACGTGACTTGAAGGCTCCTTTTCACCTTTTCAACTTCTAAACCATGCGCAATGGCTGTTTGCCGTGACGTCACCATGAGTTAGCCAATGACCAACGAGAACAACGGCTATTTGGCCGTCTGATTGGACTAACCCAGTCACGTGATATCCACGTCACAGCAAACAGCCATGGCGCGTGGTATAGAATAGATGCAGCATCGTAGAATCTTCGAGCAGTATAAAGAAAATAGCGGTAAGTTTAAAAAGAGAACAGTACCGCTATTCGCAGCACCGCTGCGAGTTTCATCACTAAAACGAGATCACGTGACCCATGTCAGCCTATTGGATGGCGGAGAATCTGGAACGTGGATGCTGTGTTTAGAATATGGGCAATGCTATCGAAATGGAGAACAGGCGCCATTAAAGAGCTTTTAGAAGCTGATTTGACACTAAAATGTAGATTTCCACGTTATGAAAGTTGAGGAAAAATCTCTTCATTTGTGGGATCTTTTTTTTTTTCACCCAGCTTTAAGTCAGAAACCTTTTGTTCAATTGAATACGTCCGTTTTTTTTTATTTTTTATTATTATTCCTATCATCGTATTGTGCCCTTCACATCACAACCGAACGACAAAGTGGAATGAATGACAACCACTTCACAACATGGTGCCGAAAGGGGTCAGTCACAATGAGCATAAATTTTCGCCATATAATCCCAAAATAACAACCGACAAAATAAAGAGGCAATTCAGCCTAAAAAATGCAAATTCTTCCAAGAGAAGCGCGCCACGCTGCTATAGCGATCGATAATCGCCATAAAAAATAAAATAAAATAAAGCGTAAAAAAAAAAGTAAAAACATGCCTCAATCCGTCAATGCCCATTCTACTCGACGCGCACAGAACGTGAGGATATTTCCATCCAGCGAACACGCATACACACAGAAACAGATAGAGACAGATATCTCACTGTAAAAGGGGTTGCCAAAAGATTTGTAAAATATATGACAAGCAATACGACCTCATGGTATTCTAGAAGTGTTTGCTGCTCTGTTGCTCCCCCCCCCCCAACCCCCTACCCACACCCCCCTCCTCCATTTTTCGGACTGTATTCAATCTCACACGAACGCTCGCTCGAAATGATGTCATAATTTGAGCCCAGTTGTCATCGCCTACTTGACTGTATATAGCCATCAAACTGAAATGCTGGGGCGTTGTGTGTCGCTTTTAACTCATCCCTCCTCCCCCTCCCCCCCCCCCCCCCCCCCACAATCCGTCTCTTCGTGGACGGACGTATTTTTGTGCACCCGTGCGAAGACGGACTTTTTAATAATGTCAAAAACGCGTCATTTGAACGTATTAAAATATGATGTAGTTCACTCACCCTCCTGAACAGTGTTAAAAAACTTTACGAGAAAGAGCTGTCGGTTGTAACAAACGTTTGGCGCTATTGGGCGCTTAGCTTAGCTGCCAACAAAGAGGAGTAGAATAAAGTCTCGATTTTTTTTCCGTGTGTGTGTGTGTGTGTGTGTATTTTTCTTTTTTATTATTTTAAAAGACGGAAGAAAACTTTCGCTGGAGCGCCGACAGACTGACAGACAGACAGACGAGCGATCACGTGACTTGACGAATGTGGCGGGAAATAGAGCGAACGCATTTCATCTCACAAGTCAGTCTACTAAAAGCGTTCCGTAAAATGAAGGGGCGTATGGGGTCGCCGGTCGAGGGGAGGCGAGGGGAGGGGAGAAAAAACGAAGGAAACAGAGTAAGCGAGAGAATAACATAAAATTTTTTTATTAAGTTTTGTGAACAATTTGCTTGATTGCAAGAGGCAGTACATTTTTTTTTTAATATTTATTTATGATTTTTTTTTCTATGGTGTTTTGCTGTATCATCTTCTTCCTTCGGATTTTGTGGATGGGGACGACGAAGAAAATCAGCGGATCGACTTTAGCAAATAAAAAAAAAAATGAATCAAATCTTGAGCAGTAAAAAATTAATTATTTTAAAAGTTGAGAAAATCTACGAATCGGTTTTAGTAAAAATTGAAAAATGAATATTTTTATAATCGGACATTTTGCAGACAATTTTAATTTCAGTTTAATTATTTTAAAAATTAAACGGTTTAGTCTTGGTACAGGCGTAAAGGAACATAATAGCACACCAGCGAAAATGATATTGTGTTTATATTTGCTCCCGTAGAGTTCACAGCAAAAGTGCTGTTGTGTTTATGTTCACTCCTGTAAGATTTACAGTGATAATGGTAGTCTGTTTCACTTTACT
>JAHWFP010031004.1:0-73944 GCA_023313725.1 Lithobius niger
CCCATTTCACCACAACTGCATAACACAAGCAACGACAGAACTTAATTGTTTATTAATGAAGTTAAGGCTGAGCAATGATTTTTGGCTCATTGTGCGCAGCCCGTCATTACCCGTTATTGAATGTATGCATGTACACGCTGTACAGAAAGAGGAGGGAGGGAAACAAAAAAAAAAAATGAAATAAGAAAAACAAGGCAAAAAATGAAAATGAGCAAAAGACAAGAGAACAAAAAATGTCTTGCCATCCCCCCCCCCCCCCCCCCCGACCACCACTTTTGGAACGATTTCTTAGCTAGCACGAGCAATTAATAAAGACGTAATTAACTCAGGAAAAGAGAAAAGAGCTGTTTCGTCTTAATTTTGATTAATGAGATATGAGTGACGCATGCGCAAAACGACGACGGACGACGGCGTAGAAAGCCACATGTCGAGAAAGAGACGACGCCATCCTTTAAGAGAATTGCCTCGACGGAATGCGAATTGAAGCACTTGAAAAATCGACATCATTAAAATTCTCCAGCGTGTTTATTTATTTATTTTGTTTAATCATGCTTCTGACAGAGGGAGCACATGAATCGGGAGAAGGACAATAATGTTTAGAGCAGCGTCATGTGACGTCATATTGGCTACAAGAGAGATAGCTGCAAGGGGCACTAGATTAAAATGGAGGGTTAAACAACGGCTCTTCTAGTCAAGGCAGTGCTTTGAGAGCGGATTTCATACGCTTAAAAAAACGTTGTTTTCTCCAATCCCTTTTGCTGCTAAGTTGTAATCTGAAAAGAAAAGATTCCACTTGCTTAAAAATGTCAGCAACTGCCAACAAATCGACAAAAATCGCGCGTTGTAGGCCTAAGAAATCTGCTCTAACAGCATTGGCTTCATTAAGACGTCCTTCTTTTCCCCCTCCAGCGACCCTTGCAGCTATCCCAGTTACTGGCTCCAGCATAGAGTTATATACAATAATACTGCGTTGTGTCACTGCCCTATAGACCGAGAAAGCACTCGCCATTTCACAATTTCTATTCGCCACACACCAAACTCTCTCGCTACAATGCGTGTTTTTTTTAATGGTATGCATTTAGGAAATTGTACAATTTTCTTCAATTCCAGTATTAGTACAGAAATAGGTATTGTACCTCCTGTGTAAATATGAGCATGATGCCACAAACCATTCATTTCTAGCTTACACAGTTCCAGAGATATCGCTATTTACGTGTCAGGACGCGTTTATGCAACGACTCGCTTTTGCATTCTCAAAGCTAGAATTTAATCGCTAAAAAGGTGTCGTTGCCATGTTAACGACGTTACCAATATTAGCTTCATCCGACAACGTTTGAATAAATGCTTGCAGTTTTGTAATCCGTGACATTAAGATAAAGAATTCCTCCTGACGAATCAACGTTCCAAGTCATTTATGAACTGACATTATTGACTGTTTTCGGTGTGAGCCGGTATAGCTAAAACCGCCGCCATGTTGGAATTCTGATTATTTCTACTCTCTAGTTGCGAGAACACAAAGATGAGTTGTTGCATAAACGTACGCTCATTCTATATTGCTAGTTGTCCGTTTGGCGATTAAGGGTAAAATTCAAATTGCTAATTGTAGCTTTTCATTCGCCAAGTGGCGAGTGGCGACCGACAAAGAAGAGGGTACCTCCAAAGCCTCCAAAACACAAAAATTACCCCAAATGTTGTTTAGGCCTATTTTTTTGGCCCTCAAGTTACTTTAAAAAACCTTCAAAAGGGTAGAAATTGGCCTCTCACCAATGGTTGCCTTTGGAATGTTAGGTTCTTTGCTAAGAATGTGGTCCGCAATTATTTCTTCTGTCCGATTCTATGGTCCACAATTGTTGTGGTGTGGGACTTGGTGTAGTGACTCATCCTGCCTCAGCTCCTACCAACGTCAATATTGGAGGACCTGATGCTGGGACTGATGACCCAGCATCTTGATTCCCTTGAGCTGAGCTTGGATGACGATCTTAAGTGTGCCCTGCCTCTATTCTTAAACTCACTCACTGTATTGTTACATTACAATGTATTCTGAAATCACATCAATTGTAAAGCATGGGCATTGCCTACCCAACGTATTGTTAGTTTTAGGCAATCACAATTATAATGCATTCCAAGCCCCATTCGATCCCAGTCCTCCATGACAGTAAGTAATATTTGGCAACCTAATTAGAAAACTTTTATTATTCCTCCCCAATTTCCCCAGTCCTCCTCACTTAAGTCATCATGTCCTTTTTATTCATTCTTATTCATCCATCACATCAGTAATTAATATTAAACCATCCCCACACCTTAGTTATATCACGTTAGGGTCGCCCACTCCCCAAACCTCTACATATTGGCTCCGTTACCCTGTTCAACTCGAGTCTTACTTGGTGTTATTAGATTATATTATACTAACTATACCCCCACGCCGGTCTAGCTGGTACCTGCATGTACGACCAAAATACTTTACTGGGCTGCATGAAATAAAAACGGCCGCCAGGGGGGGGGGGGGGGGGGGGGGCGGCCCGACGCCCTGATCCCCGTCCCTTGGAACCCATGGTGTTTCGTCTTCTTTAAAGAGCGTCACTTTTATTCTCAGCGTGGCTGAATTGCCTGTTTCACCGTTTTGATACCAAACGCGTTAAGCCCGCAACAATAATGAGGCATGCAGTGAGTGTTACTCAACCAACTTTGAAACTATTCAACTCGGCTCGGACAGCCAGCATTATGAAGCTTTCGTTTAATATTTCGTTTGTTACTGATTGTCACAGGGCACATCCGATTCCTTTTCATTGTCACGTGATGCGCGGTCTAAGATTATATTGGAGTGTGACCATAGCGGAGCTACGCTCCAATTAAAAACAAGCTAGTTTGTTTAGTTTAGTTTAATTTTAGGCTGAAAATTGAGTAGACATTCCTACATAAAACTCATAGCGCCCTCTATACACTTGGAAGGAACAAATTCTCCTCTCCAACCCTATAAATTTTTGGTAATAAGTACATTTATTAACGGCTTAGTTAGCAACATCCTTACCGATATAAGCGTCATAGTGAACATCGATGGTGAGCGTTAAGAATGGGTCGGTAACCGAAACCGAAACACAATTTTCGGTTTTTACTGAAAACCGAAACTGAAACCGACTCTAATTTTGTATTTCGTACAGTGTTCGATAAATCAAAGCTTGATTTGTTGTATTAAATTTTTTAAATAATTATAATTTTTTACGCATAACTGACAGCAAAGCCCAAAGTCATAAAAAGAGAAAACTGTAGTTGAAAATAGTGACACAGACAGGTCCATGGTCAATGACGCTGCTAAAACTGAAAGCAGGAGCGAGTTGGAAGCCAATAGCAGTAATAATACTGTTAAAGGGACATACCTCCCAGCGCCATTTTTCTCGATCCTCCACATCAAGTACTGCCCCAAAGGTCTATTTCCTTACCGTTATTCTTCCCCTTGCTAAAAATTCTTTTTTTAAATGTGGCGTCTAGGAGATTTTCTGTTGAATATAATGGAACTTTATTTACTAACGATCCGTCACTAAATCATGCATTGCGAGCGTACAATAATCATGACGTTTCATCTCTGTGTGTACATCTACTAATTTTCTAATAATTACCATGAGATCTAAAATCTAATAGACTAATGCGGTAAAAATTAAAATTAATTATTCCAATAGATCGCCGCAGCAAAATTATAAGACACTAGCCTAGAAAATTATAAATTGTGATTTTAAAATCATTCCGGTTTGTGACGACACAATCAATGGGTTCATGCTGGCGGCCCTATTAGGCGCAATGCCTATTGAGACAGTAGCTACGTTTTCGTTGCGAGGAACGAAGCTACCGTCTCAGTTGACCTTAGCTGTGGTAAATACGCGGATGTGATAAAGAAATCTAGACTACAAAAATCGGGTGGTAGGGGGAAGAATGGCAAAAACCGAAACCGGAACCGAAGTCAAAACACACTTCTTTCGCGACAGTGGCAGCTATTTTGTTCATCGATGCATACAGCAAGTACGTTCGAAAACAAGAGACACGTGACGTCACTTTGCAAGGAAGGGGTCGAGTCACCTGTAATCGGAGGATGAGCAATTCAATGAATTTAAGAAAGCACTCAAGGTCTGCCAATTTGGTAACAATAATCCAGAGTAGGGCAAAGGAAATCCTTGCACAAGATGGCGAAGAGGGAGGTCTCCAAAAAGACAATATTTTGGGAATGCCACATCGAAAGTCTTTTCAAATGACAGAGTCGGCATGTTCGTCAAACTTAAATGTATTTCCAACAACGATGCCAAGGTTCCGTTGTTAAGTTACCAACAGCCACCAACAGTCACCCACAGCCAGAGATGTTTCACCCTTTTTGAAGATCGTCATATCCAGTTTACAAAAATACGCTTGGCATGGTTTCGAAAAAGTGGCTGCAAATAGCAGAAGACTGGACACCCCTTCGAATGGGGTGGTGGGGGTGGGGGGTCGCAGCAAGTTTTAGGGATAAAAATATACACGATATGAGCAATTCCGAACATAAAAAAATAAGGAAAATTGAAATTGAAATTAAAAATAGGGAAAATAAAAAATAGTTTAAAATAAGGAACTTTAAATTAACTTGTAGCTTCCGTGACTAGGCCAAACAAAAAATATTGTTTGGTTTGCGTTATGCAGTTAAAAAAAAATAGGGCCGCTCGGTCGGTCAGATATTTTTTTTACACTATTTTTGTTACTAAATCAGAAAGTTTTATTTCAAATATAGCAATTCATGAATTTTTTATGTTCACAAAGCAACATTTTCCTTTTACCAGGAAACATTTGAACCATTTTTGCGGAGTAGGATGGAGCAGCAAAATAGGGACGGGATTTTCATCCTTAGGAAAAAAAAAATGTTTAGGGTAGGCTCGTAAAATAGGGTCGATTGGGAAGAAGCAAACCAAACCATTTTTTTTTTTTTTTTTTTTGGGCGCTATCCTTCTTTCAAACCACAATGCTTCTTTTAAGGGTACAAAAATTTGCTGACGCAGATGGATTAACAACATTCACATTTATCGAGACACAAGAATTAAAGCCAAAACTTTAAACGAAGCAATGTTTGTAATTATAAGAGCTCCAAGTGGTCAAAAAACCTAATAGTGCTGTATATCCGTTTTTTTTTTAGCAGTGGTTATGTATTTTCAATAGAATAAACAATCCTTGAAATAATTCCGGAACCTCAATACAGAAACGTGAAAAAGCAGAAAAATGAGGAAACGTTCAAAAAAAAGTAGGAAAAAGGAAAAATTTTACGACCCTGCCCTTAGAGCATCTTCCAAAGAAGAGTCAAAAGTTGAGGAGAGCTTAAAATCATTGCGAGCCCCAGAGGAAGAAAAATCCGCCATAAAAATGTTCTAAAAAGCAGGGGTCCAAAAACAGAACCTTGGGGGATACCAGTCAAGAATACGCAGTTCTTAAGCTATACATTTTTTTAAAACCTTGCTTTAACAATAGCGCATTATAATTTATCCCTTTAATCCCGTCTCCCCAGTCCCCACAACACCAAAAAATAAAATTAAAGAACCTCAACTATCGTCCTCGGCTACTCTCGGTGAACTCACTATATACGTAATAATATCGTAATATATTTACTTTTTTCTTCTGTAGAAAAGATCTGCGGATGGCAACGCTGAAGTAGTTTGTTTACGTGTCTTCAGCGGTTGCCAGAAAGAACCGCAAAAGCTCCTGAAAACCATGAACCGTCTCTTCCCAAAAGGAACCGATATTTCTAGACCTCGCGACTTTCAAAATTTATGTCAAATTAATTCAACTTCCAAGCCGCCGACTTCAAAAATCCAGATCCCCACAAACCGCCCTTTCCCACCGCACATCCTTGAGAAGCCCTGCAGACAACATTTTGATATTAATGAGTGGGGTGAGGGGGATGGGGGAAAGGATAAAGCAAGTTTCATTTCAAGTGGGGGAGAAGTACCGCTACTCTTCTTCCTCACAGATCCGGACGGTAGATGGAGTTGGGGGGCAAGATCCAAAGTCGGTTATTGTTGACCATCCTTCACCCCCTATTTACCGTTGGAAGGGTTCCATTTCCTCAGCCCCGGCAATGGCCGCTGCAATGAAGAAACCGCTGACGTAAGAGAGGCAGGCCAAGAGGCAGATCAAAACCTGTGGGAGTAAAAAAAAAGACAAAATAAGGAATTTCATATTATAAAACAAAAATAAGGTTGTTTCGTGTTTAGGGTAAAGTTTAGCCAAGCCCTACTCACTCGCTCCGAAATTTAGCCAAACTAGCATCAAGAGTACTCGCGATCAAAACGTGATGCGCCATCTGGCCACAAACTGGCGTCTCCAACTACTTCCGCACAAATCCAAGATGGCGGCAACGTGTGATCACCAGGCTTTTGTCTCTACACAGCCACAGAGCAGCACAAACGTGAAACAGTTCGTCTAAATTATCGTCTTTATCATTAGAATTGCTATTTTATTTTTGTCCCGCTAGAATTTACGCGATATCTAAAAGTGAAGTTGTAATAAAGTTGGCCGCAGTCGAGTTTCGTTGTTACGTAGCTCCCTTTCCATAGTTGAAACCGAATATAACGACGCTGTAGTAATGACGCTACCTTTAGACTCATGGTCACAGTCACTTCCGCATTTGTCGGCAGTTGGTCCTCTAGTGGCGAATTTGAGAAACTCGATTATCTGTAACGTATTTTTGAATGCGAGGCTTGAGCGGTAAGTCTAGCAAGTGAGTTATCTTGTAACAAATTGTAGTTATTAAAAGGATATACCTCCCAGCGCCATTTTTCTCGATCCTCTACATCAAGTACGGCCCCAAAAGTATATTTCCTTACCGTTAGTCTTTCCCTTGCTAAAAATCCTTTTCTGAGATTTTCTGTTGAATATAATGGAACTTTATTTACTAACGACCCGTCACTAAATCATGCATTGCGCGCATACAATAATCATGACGTTTCATCTCAGTGTGTACATCTACTAATTTTCTAATAATTACCATGAGATCTAAAATCTAATAGACTAATGCGGTAAAAATTAAAATTAATTATTCCAATAGATCGTCGAAGCAAAATTACAAGACACTAGCCTAGAAAATTATAAATTGTGATTTTAAAATACGAGAATCATTCCGGTTTGTGACGACACAATCAATGGGTTCACGCTGGCTGGACTATTAGGCGGAATGCCAATTGAGACAGTAGCTACGGTTTCGTTGCGAGGAACAACGCTACCGTCTCAGTTGACCTCAGGTGTGGTAAATACGCGGATGTGATCGTCGCGTGGGTGTTGTGAGGCAGGCGGAAGGTTATAAGGCAGGCGGTATGTTGCTTTAATACAAGATATAACCTGGAAGAACTTGAACAGGAAAGACGAAAAAACACGCTATTCCTGTTAAGTTTTCATGCCCCGGCATTACGGTCGTACGTAGGCCACGTTAAATCGTACTGCTGTATGCAGCATTTTGGTATAGGGTTCGTACTCCTCCGTAACCTTAAAATTCCAAGACTTTTCCAGGATTTATCCAGGACTGGTCCAAAACAATTCAAAGGTCAGAAATTAGTAATTACGAGAAAATTAGACAATTAAAAGATATATTTGTTAAATATGAATACACTAAAACTGAGTTAAAAGAGAGTGACATAGTTCTATCAACTTTAATTTAATTTATTATGACCACATTTTGAAAAAATTCTGGCTAAAACCGCCAGAAATAGCAAAATTACAAGGGTCTATTTACGCTTTCTCACGAAATTTCAGAATTACAGTTCTATTAATTTCCAGCAGCCAATTGTCGTGCGCGGCTGCTCCCACGTGACTCAGCCAAGATGGTTCGCCTAGCGTTGCTTCTGTTTCTGGGGCTGTGAATAGAGAAATTATGTGTCTTTTGGAAGCTATTGAAGCAAGTTCAGACTTATTTGAAGCTAGTGGATGTGAATATATGCCAGAAACTGAAGACGACCAATCTGATATGGAAGTTTTCACTGAAAACGACTATTTGCTTACAACACGAACGTAAAGATTATTGCACTGTATACGCCCTGTATCATGTATTTTGATTACAATATGAATGGTGGCTGTCAACCAAACACAAATATACATGTTACAGGGCACTGCAGTTAGAACTATGTAACTCCTAAAAAATGGGAAGAATTTTTAATTTTCTTTTTATTTGTACAGTACACAATTATTTAATGTTTTGTGTAAAATTTTAAAATTGTTAGGCCTTTAATTAAGTAATAAGCAACTTCTTAGTATTATACAGTGTGCCAAAGTAACGTTTTTAACAGCATTAAAAATAAAGGACAAAAAATTTGAATGGGATTTAATGATTTTAATTGATTTAATGGGAACTAATGGTTTGAAAAATTCAAGAGAGGGATTTAGTACGATAGTTTACTATTAATAATATACAAAATTAAGTACGAGATTAAAACTAACATCAATACTGTGCATTTGAAATGGCACCTTCAATAAAAAGTAAATAAAATAAATAAATTTAAATAAATAAAATAAATGGAGCCCTCAGTAAAATGTAAATAATGGTAAACAGTAAACTGAAGTTAAACAGCAATTCTCGATTAACACCTTGTATTTAGAGTAAAGGAAAATTGGAAATTAGCCAACAGCGAAAGTCATACACTAGAAATAGTGTAGTTCAGTAAGCCACCTTTATGCACTTACGTTTCGTCGGAGTGGCATGCCCCGGATTCGAACCGGCTACCCAGTTCGCCCCCAGATCACTTGCATAGCGCCTTAATCGCTATAGCCACATCCTCCACTGGCATAAAGATAACTCACTGAACCCGTTATTAAAGTCACAACCGTGACCAGGGCTCCATTCGACCGAAATTCACTCGGCCATAGACAAAGGGAAGACAAATCATACACTCACATGGCTCAATAAAGGAGAAATAAATAGACGTAAATCGCTGGAAATAATATTAAGGAAAATTGGAAATTAGCCAACAGCGAAAATCATACACTAGGAATAACGTAGTTCAGTAAGCCACCTTTATACACTTACGTTTCGTCGGAGTGGCATGACCTGGATTCGAACCGGCTACCCAGTTCGCCCCCAGATCACTTGCATAACGCCTTATTCGAATCCGGGTCATGCCACTCCGACGAAACGTAAGTGCATAAAGGTGGCTTACTGAACTACGTTATTTCCAGTGTATGATTTTCGCTGTTGGCTAATTTCCAATTTTCCTTAATATTATTTCCAGCGATTTATGTCTATTTATTTGTATTTAAAGTGGCATTATCACCGATTGAAAGTATGTGGAAATCTAGCAACATCTAGTACCATCTAATACTGTCTAGCACTTGCTTGCATAAGTAGAGGAATGCACACGCCATTTCTATTAATGAAACAAACAAGTTGCGAGCTTCCTTAATTATTGAGTAAAAATTTGGTACGTCCTCATGCATCTGGGAACAAGCTGTAAAGGTTAACAATATCACTACCGCTAGATGGCGCCACGGTATTTTCGCACGATTTTCAATCGGTGATAGAGCCTCTTTAATGTTACTAGTTCATTAGGAAGTGTTTTATGACCCCCAGAAGCTATTTAGAATTTAATATTGCAGTGATTTCTATTCTTTTTTCAATAAAATATTTATTCAACTTTATAATTCTCAGTTTTATGGCGTAACTAAGTGTTAAAAGGTTCTATTTGATATTTGGAGTCTCCAATATGAGCCGTAGATGAGTCACCATTGGCGTCAAAATTTTTTCTTGCAAGCACTATGTGTTGAAGGGCTCACATACCAAAGATTTTTATTCTACACAAAATAGAGTACGGAGTACAATTTTTCAAATGTTTGAAGCAGTTTTCCCGAAAAAGGTCGCGACGTACATAAAACCCTGTAATTGTGTGGTAGCAAATTTTTAGGTGATTTACAACTTGTATTTTTTCAGTCGTCTAGCGAGTACTTGCATCTAACAGTATTAAAAAGGCCTATTTTTTGTAATATACAAATGTAAATCTCCCGAAATTTTTAGGTGTTTATAAATCGTCTCGGCGAGTATTTGCATTTACGAGTGTCTAAAAAGGCCTATTTTTTGTAAAACATGTATGTAAAGCTATCCCTAAAAGGTGTTTTACAACTGGTATTTAAGTTGTCTCGGCCAGTATTTTTGCTTTTAAGAGTGTTTAAAAAGGCCTATTTTATGTAAAACGTAAATATGTTCTTAAAAATTCTTAGGTGTTCTCCAACTTGTGTTTGTAAATCGTCTCGGCGAATACTTGCATTTAAGAGTATTTAAAAAGGCCTGTGTTTTGCAATCGCTAACGAAAATTTGTCCATATTTCTTAGAGGATTAACAACTTGTGTTTGTAAATCGGCGAGTATTTGCATTGAAGAGTATTTGAGAAGACCTATTTTTTTTGTAATACACAAAATGTAAATCTGTTCCAAAATTGTTAGGCGGTTTACAACTATTGTATTAATTTGTATACGTCGTCTTGGTGAGTATTTGCATTTAGGAAGGTTTAAAAATGATGTAAATCTGTCCTTACATTCTTACTATAAACGTAAAACTCAGCTTGACATTTACTAGCAACGTGTAGGTGTTTTAAGATGTGCATTTTGTAGCTTGTCTCGGCGAGTATTTAGTCGGCGTTTCTTATAACCACTTCCACCGCGTCATGGGCGGATGAAGACAAGAATGAGCTGACGTGATTATTCTTAGCAGCCGTCACTCAAACTTGTTTCTTGTCATGGGAAAAAACCGCTGTAGCTATGTAATGATTGATAGCCTTCCGACAGAAAAAGGAAAAAAAATAGTCCATACCCTTCTACGCCACATCAAGGCGCAACGTATAAAGTAGCACATCCCACAACTCGAAAGTTTAAACCACAAGATGTATTTTCCGTGACTATGAATTTTCGAATTTAAACAAATGTGAGATTTTTATTTTTAACGGTACAGTCCTCCCAACGCCATTTTTTTCGATCCACAATATCAATCACGGCCCCAAAGTTCTATTTACTTACCGTAGTCAATCGCTTGCTAAATATCCGTTTTAAAATGTGGCGTCTACGAAATTTTCTGTTGAATAATGGGAACTATATTTACTGCATCCTGCAATTATATGATCCTTTGCGCACTTACAATAACCATGACGTTTCATCTGTATGTGTGTCACTGTGTGTGTGTGTGTGTGTGTGTGTGCGCGCATGTACTAATTTTAATCGTTTGCTAATAATTTCCATGAGATCAAAAATCTAAAGGACTAATGCGATAAAAATTAAAATTATTTATGCCTATAGATCGCCGAAGAAAAATTATAAGATACTCGCCAAAAAATTACAAAGTGTGACGTTAAAATACGAAAATCATTCCGGTTCGTGACGACACAATCTTTAACTTGATGCCGTTTCTTTTGCTATTCCCAAAGCCAACTGAGATAGTAGCTGCGTTTCTCGTTTATCTCGGTTGACCTTGTTTTCCTATACGCCGAGTCTCGTGAAACGGCGCGATATATGCGTGTATGGAGATCTGCGCATGGCTGTTATAAAGCAGGCCGGATGTGTCTTTAAATGGATTTGAGAAATTCATGAGGCTGAGTAGTGTAGTTCGGCCTTACACTTGCTCATTATACTTCGTTTTTAGTTTCTTCTTCATGTTAGGTCGACGACACACACAAACTAACTCAAGCTTTGATCAACTGTGTTTTAGTTTGACATCAATAAACGAGTTAATAATTAAGATAAGTGTGGGGAGGGGGGGGAAGCGACTACCTAGTCGAAACCGGTCTTCTGTACACTTCCTCCACTGTTTAAGACGCACACGTCTACCACGACTGCAACAGCGACCTCTATTACATAATATAAAGGTAGTTACCATCACAATTGCAGGTTGAAAAAGCGTTAGCTTGTAGGCCTAATTTTCGATTTTAGGCCGAATTTTCAGCTTTTAAGCCAAATTATGCGCCTGCAGTTTTAATTGCGTAAGTAGCAGCTAACGGAGAATTGGGTTCGAGAGTATGCCCATTCATCCATGCAACACTGTGTCGAGACTTCACGTTGCCTTGGCAACGAGGAATCCTTAAACTATCAGATGCAGGCATGTTAAATGCAACAATCAAACGTTATTATTTAATTGAGTGACGTCGATAAGCCTATGAGCTATAAGGAAGCAACGGTGTTTTAATTTTTTAAAGTTCACATGACTACTGTCGAAAAAGGCGACGGACGGAAAAAGTCACTGCTTCCCAGTTTTCGCTGTACATAATACTAAAAATGAGAAAGTCGAATTAACGTCCTTTTCAAGTGCTAACATTATCTCGGGAAGGAGAGGAACCATGCCAATGCTAGAAAAATAGCTAGAGCAACCACATACCACAACCAACAGGAGCAGCAAGGCATTTCCAGGCCTTTATCTTCCCTAATGTACAGGGTGGGCCATGGCCAGGATTGCACCCGGGATTAATTAGAGTCGTGCTTACGCATGCAGTGCGATAGTATATATTACAAACAATAACGTCAAGTGTGCCGTAAAAAAGGGTTATATGACTGAAGTTTCTCTTTACTTGTTAAAAGGTAAACGGTTAAAAATTGATGCTTTTTAATTCAAACTACCAACATCGCTCGCTCCGTTGGCGTCGTCTCGCTTCGCTCGAGGAGGTTACTTATTCACATACTAACTGACTGATACTTCATGCCAAAAAAAAACCTGCTCTCCTGAAACGCCAGAGCCGACCACCATGAACCACAAATCACCTGTAATTGGTGTTAGTACTATATTTTACATGGTTTTTCTTGTTTCACTTATTTTAAGA
This sequence comes from Lithobius niger, assembly GCA_023313725.1. Taxonomy (NCBI): domain Eukaryota; kingdom Metazoa; phylum Arthropoda; class Chilopoda; order Lithobiomorpha; family Lithobiidae; genus Lithobius; species Lithobius niger. The sequence continues at coordinate 12,783 of JAHWFP010031004.1, forward strand.
ATTTTTTTCTACACATCCTGATCTGTACAGCTTCTTCCATTGGCTTCGTATCACTTCACTTTCTAAATATCGCTCACTTGGCGAAATAGCTGCAGAACGTCAATTGACAACGCTACGGTTTGCGTGCAAGTTGGGCATACCCAAAGCGACTCGTTTTACATCCACAGAAAACACCTTGCCAGGTTAGGTTAACATAATTAACCGACAATATCGAGCAGTTTGAATGTAAGTTAGGCCTACGGAAGGAACTCACTCATACCCAAAGCTATTCGTATTTTACTACAAATAAGGAGAGAACAACCTAAGGGCCTAATGAATGCACTACTGGTCGATTCTTGCTGTTTTGAGATATTAAATGCAGACGTAAAATATTCTTCACACCGTACCATAATGCCCGCACCATAACGGGTAAATATAAAACAATTTCTGTAAATTGCATTTTTACTTTAAAGCTAAAAAAGTTATCCTTTCCCCCCACCCGTATATTCAACTGTTTTCGAATTCGAACGTAGCTGGATTTCCAGCACTACGGTTCTTGCACAACACATACTATTTACGCAGAGAAGACTAACGCTCATTACGTCATGTTGCTTGTACCATAGATTAGAAAGATGTAACATCTTCCTTCATTTCATGCTACGTAGGGCCCCAGGGGTAGCTGTGGCTACTAATACTTCAGCTAATACTTTGCCTTTGTGCTGCTTCGAAGCCAAAAGCATTAGCAGAGGTATTAGTAGCCACAATTACCGCTAGGGTCCCATGTAGAACGGGAAGATGTAAGATGCTACATCTAGTTAACTTTCTAATCTATGCTTTATGCTACTCTTAAACTATCGGTGCGTTTCTTTTCCAGGAAGCGGTTTAGCAAACCAAGAGTATGGTGTGCGATTAACGACAAACTACGTCTACATAAACGGGATTGACGTAATGTGCAATGCGTAATACTGACTTCGAGTTTACACCATATTCGTGTTTCGGTAAGCGGCCCGAAGGAAAAGAAATGTACGGATTGCCGAACACGCTCGACTAGTACCATTAATTTGTAAGTAGCATGTTCGGTAATTATACAGTTAACCGAAACACTCCAAATCACTCAATTTTTTTACTAACCGACGAAGATCTTTATCCTCTTCTCACATCACAGTAAAAAAACGGGGGGAAATGTGTTTTAAGTTGTAAAAAAAAAAAAAACCATTGAAAACACGTAAAACGACAGTAGCAGGAAAACCCGATTTTGCATGGCAATGAAAAAAACGGAAATTATTTTTCTTTCTCATTTCTTTCCAAATTACGTGCCTCGCTCGCGCTGCCGTGCTCGCTGCGGCTAAACACATAACATCAGAAACCGCAACCAAAAACTTTTCCACATAAACTGAAGACGCGCCAGCAACGCCTTTCCGTTTTCTCCCAGTCACCTTTTCGTGCTACTCTGTATCCCGGAACATGGCCGCCGCTTTAACACGGCCGGGCCGACCGTTTTACGTGGTTTAAAAACGTGTTTGGAGAACTAAAAACGTGTTTAGAGAACTAAAAAAAAAACTCCCCCCCCCCCAATCCGCCATTTGTTAAACGTGAAATGAGAAGAGGATGAAGATCTGCGTCGATAAGTACCAAAATTAAGTGATTTTTCGTGGTTCGGTTTAAACTGTATAATTACCGCATGCTTCATACACAGAGTGACGATATTGCGCTATGGAAAGAAAAAAATAAGAAAGAAAACCATAATTTTGTCAGAAGTACATAATTTTGATGCTGTCTACTACACGACGGTTTGACAAATTTGGCAACACCGCCGCCGCACTAAGCTAATTAATGAGTTCTAGCTGGAATCTTAGTAGATTTTCATACGAAGCCGCGCGTATGCACTATAGGGCAGTGACACGACGTAGTATTATTGTATATAACTCTATGGTGGAGCCAGTAACTGGGTTAGCTGCAAGGTGCACTGGTGGGGGAAAAGAAGAGCGTCTTACTGAAGCCAATGCTATTAGACTGGATTTCTTAGGCTTAAAACGCGCGATGTTTGTCGATTTGTTGGCAGATGCTGACATTTTAAAGCAAGTGGAATCTTTATTTTCCGATTTCAACCTCGTAGCATAAGGGATTGGAGAAAACAACGGTTTTTTAAGCCTACGAAATCCACTCTCAAAGCACTGGCTTGACTAGAAGTACCGTTGTTTAACCCACCATTTCAATCCAGTGCCCCTTGCAGGTATCTCTCTTATAGCAATATGACGTCACTTGACGTTGCTCTATACAACCATCCACACAGTTTACGATACAGTTCGGGTTTAAAATAGCAGATTTTGCTCTTTTAAAATTTTTACGAATTCTAATCAAATGGGACGAGCGCCATTTCACCGTTCAGCGGAGACGCAGGCACGCAATCGAAAAACTTCCTTCTCAATATTCGTCTTCTCTTCCTTTCACTCACGTCCAAATTAGATTTAATCCCGAATGTTAACTAAAAATAAAAATAAAGACCTACAAAAAAAAAAAAAAGCAATAATAAAAATATAAAAAAGTAAAAGAGAAAATAACGAGCGAAGGGAAATAGAAACCGAAAAGGGCACGGTTACATCAAGTCGCATACCGTCCGTCTCACTTGAGTTCCAAACCACTTAAAAACCTAATGACGCACGGCAAATTGCAGACACAAACAAGGTTGTGCTATAACATCATGAACTGTTATACGATGCTTGAAATACAAATGCACAAAAAATGGAGCTTCCCCCACCACCACCACCCTAAAAAGACTGGAAGATACCAGTGCCTGATTTGCAGAAAGAGGCTTGGGTTGGGGGGGGGAGTCCTACTAGGCCCTTATTTTCCAAAATATTCTGCGGACCTGTTGTTTTTTTTTGCTCCGTTCTAGTGATGTTTTTTTTTGCCTTTCTTTCCCCCGACAGCCACCAGAAATAGATGGCGGAAAAGCCCGAGAAGGTCCTTTTCGATGGAATGTCTCCCACCCCCCCCCCCCCTCTTAAATCCGTCAGTGGATGATACAAAGTGCACCACACAGTTAAGACGGAGGTGCACGATATTGATTAGTTCGACCAAAGACGTATAGAGCGGAGTCGGCGTGTAGAAAATTTGTAACAAATTAAGTTACCTCAGTGGTCCATCTCGACCTTCTGAATTGTCGAATGATCGGGAGAGTCATTAGAGTTTGCGGGATCCGTTACTGAGACGAAGGAAGTCGACTAAGGTAACGTCACAAGTGGCGATACAATCGCCGTTAAACAATGGCGACTGAAGGAGGAAGAACGACTCTTGCGTCAATTCCATGACATAAGGGGGATCCCGGTAGCCGGTTGGGCGATCATTAACGTGACATAAGTTAAGATGGCAAAAGGGGAGGCCAACTAGTAAGGTAATGGGACCAGGGTGTGGTTTCTAGATGCTGTAGCCTGTAGCTGGTGTGGTTGGAGTGGGATGCCTACGTTCATATAGCTGTGGCTTAAGTCAGGTTGGGCCACCGCACCATTTCTTGAATCTGACGATTATGGGCAGGAGGTCCATAAAAGGCGTGATAGTGGGCAGAGTGAACGCTGGAGGCAAGAGTTCCGGCAAGAAGGAGATGGGCCCTTGGTCCATTGGCCCACAGAACCCCTGGTCCTCGGTCACTGATCCACTGGTTCACTGATCTGCTCGTCCACCGGACCACGAGTTTATGGACATGTGTGTCTATTGGCTGTCCAAGTGTGTCTCAGATTGGAAATCATTCGTCTGCTAATGTTGACGGACCTGCCTTGTGTAGTTGGCGTTTTGCCGTCATTTATACTGGTTGTTATTGTTTGTTTGTTTTGGTTTGTGTTGTCATGAAGAAAGGAGAAAGGCACTTTAATAATAAACAAGTGTTGGATAGAATTGCATACAAAAATAGGCTTGACTAAGAAAATGGCCAAACAGGCTCAGGCTGGGACGGCGATGGTCGCAGGATGTCCTATGGTGGCCCAGGGGCCAAGGAAGGTGGTGTCAGTACGGCAGTGCAAGAGATGATGGGTGGACCTGCAGACATGGAGGCCCATGGAGACGACAATAGGCGTTGATCATTGTCTTGAGGTGCAAAGGTAGGGAGGAGGAACCTGGTGGAGGAGACTGGCGAGAGACGGAGACGGCTCGGAAGGCGGACTGGGACCAATCGGGCCCAAGGATTGACACCTAGTTCTTGACACAACAGGCACGGCGAAGGTGGTGCAGGAGAATGTGGGCGGTCATCTGGAACGATTGGTTGGTCCTAAGCAGGCGTGGGGGCCAGATTGGTCGGGAAACAACATCCAACAGGCGCACTTCGTGGGTTGCACAGAATTGTGACTGTTCTTGACGTGGTTAATACAGGGTTCTGAAATCGTGGGAAGGAGACGGGTAACGCCATGAGCCGAATCTAGTAAAGGCGGAGATGGCTCATTTGGAGAAGATGTAGGAGGTGCAGGTGTAGACTGTGGGATATGGGCCATTGTTAGCCAGTCCGGGTGCGGTCCATGGAAACCGCCAGGTCAGCGAACTGTGAACGGGCGTGGAGGTCGTGATGAATGAACAGGAACCGCTATAAGATGCCAGTAGAGGCTATCAGATGGAAAAGTCCCTGAAAATGTCGACTGGACCGTCGGGCCCAAGACCTTGGTCGGACGGATTTAGAGTACGATTGGTGTCCTGTATGACGAGGCGGAGCCGTCTGTGAAATTCGTCGTGGCCGAGGGACTCGTGCCAAGCTAGAACATGGGCCTACTGGGGCGCCCAGAAACGCCCGTTGGCAAGTTGAAGAAACGGGGGCGCCACGCCCGGACCCATTTAAAATGGGTGCCTAGGTGCTGAAGTCGTTACGGTTTCGAGATCGTGATCCAGAGACGAATCTGCAGCGGCTATAATAACCAGTGAATCCATTCTGATTTTGAATCACAGAGAAGAGGCCAAAGGCCCAATTGTCCTCAGTCCAAACTTCAAGATCGGATAGGCGCAGTAGTGCCTGTAGAGATCCAAGTTTGTTTAGATGGTCCTATGCTGGGAGAGCAGAAACGAGCAACCATACGCGGTTGAGTCCTAGGAAGAAAGATGAAGCATAGTCCGTATCGGATGCTTCTATAAGGAGGCCTGCGCCCGCACATGCGCAGAAGGAGAGCTACGAGCTAGGCTGGGAAGCCAACAAGTTAGTCTAGGGTTTGCGCAGCCCAAAGGAGGAAAATGCATAAAAGGCAGGTAATCAATATTTTCATCGGCTATAGAAACACGCTATTTTTTTAATTGTCGGCAACTGCTGCAATTCTCAGCAAATGGAATCTTTACTTTTCCGATATACGACCATAATATACGTTTTGCAGGGTACGGGATGGGGCAAAACAACGTTACTTTTATTATATCCAGCCCGTCTTGAGTTGTTTCGCGGGGTATGGTCACTAAGTGCCCACCACCACCAGCTAGAATTAAGTTAGAACTAGGGTGGTGTCTGATCGCCTTCAAACCTCTAATTTTCATTCTAACCCGTACACTGGCCGAGCAACAATTACTAATTGCACAATCCCTGATGCTACGAAACTCATTATTAAGGTGGAAAATCGGAAAAGAAAATATTTCACTTGTCAAAAATTGCAGCAGCTACCAACATATCCAAATAATCGTTCATCTTTCCACCTCAGAAATCCGCTTTCACAACAATGGCTCGACTAAATACGCCATTTTGTTTTTACCTACAGTGCCCCCTGGAAACCCCAAAGCTTAAATTGGAATATCTCGGAAACCGTAATAGCTAGAAACAAGTGGTTTGCGGCTTTGCATGTGGAATTACAGGGACTGTCCAACTAAGTGGGCCATACTGTTGCTATCCACTTTAGATGATAAGAGAGTTAGTTTAATGCAAACAATATTTAAGCATTAAGTAGCAGCCCAACTGCTGAATTGTTTCTACATGGCGAGGAAGTAGTGAAGAATGGCAAGTGCATTTTCATGTCTACTGGCCAAATGGCGAGTGCCACACAATTCACATTCCTGAAGGTTGAATTGTCGGCTTCAGCTAAGGATTTTTTTTTTAAATTAACAAAATTAAATTGGTTATTCCACCCTCAAAATTTGTTTTATGGAGATATTATCGATTACTGCGATAATTTTAAAAAATATCTACGCCAGATGAGAGTTAAAACGGCGTTATTACCACTGCTCTACACGACCCGTGGTATTATTTTCAGCGAGAGGTAGTCCATTTGTGGGACTTTGTCGTTTATTCGCGGTGCAGCTAACCGTAGCATAAACACAAAAACGCGCTCGTTTTTGTTTACTAATGTCTGAATCTTTCAACTCGACAACAAACGCATGGAATTACGGGTGTGCCCTCTTCCCCTTTAGAAAAAAAAAAGGGGGTTCACATCGCGACCCGTCACATTTAACAAACAGCGTGCAAAAGAGCGGCCAAATTTAAACGCCGAGCTAAATACCAACTTGGAAATAACTCAACTCGCAAAACCTGCTTCAGCTTTGCTTATTAATAGCGTTTGCTCTTTTCTCTTCGGCGTCGCCTGTCATATTTGAAAGAGTGGGGACCTTCTTTTTGCTTCATGGGCAACACAACACTCAAAGCATCTTTCTGACAGGTTTTTTTTTTTTTGGCGCGCCCTCTCCCCCCAATGTGGGGGGGGGGGGGGGGGGGGGAGAGGGGCGGTCCACCGGTGGTTCAATTCAGTGTGCCGAATAAAAATATCCATTAATATTAGCCATTAAGGAGTACAAATTGACAGTAGATGGGCAGTCGACGTATACACACCGATAAAATCGTTAAAAAAATATATAAATTTAATAATGCCCAAATTTCATAATTAAGAAAGGTATTAAACACCGATGAACAAAATATTTACAACGCTTGGATCACGTCACATATTTTTTATCGTGTTTATTTATTTATAGATACAAATTATCGTCAGTTTCGAATAGCGGAATGCGATGATGTCCTTGACCATACGTTAAAAAAAAAAGAATAAACAAACACTAACTTCTTCACTGCCAAACTCTACGAATATCAAGGACCACGCTAGTAGTCCGTCTGCCAAGTTCAACTATCACACTTCATCGTAAGAAAGTCATTATTCAATTGCCCATTGCAGCATGGCGGCCAAGCTTTGGTCTTTTAACAGAAACCAGAGCTGAGCCAATTTCACGATGGTGAGGATAAATACCTATAAATGCGGCGAAACAGCTTAAAAATTATTGAAAATCGGCAGTCTTTGTGCCCTGACATAAACTCTTATAATAGCGCGTGAAGATCGTTGATTTCAGCTGACTTACTATACTATATGGCTACTGACTAATTCCGCTCATATAAAATAATTTATGCGACAAATACGAATGAAATTTGGTATTCAAGACACTTTTAACTCCAATATGGGCCTTTTATGGTTAGACATTTGGGGAGGCATTACCTAAAAAGATTGCAAACATTTGTAATGCTATTTTCATGTATGTTAGGAAAACGCTACCTGCGATCAAAATTATTATCACGCTTTGTTAGTTAACGAGTAACCAGTAGTTAACGTTCGCTAAAACTCTTTGAACCCTTTTAACCAGTAACAATGCAAACTGACTTCCATCAATAACTAGCAACAAGAACATTGTCGACACAATGGCCGCAATATTCACCTTTTATTAATTTATTTTATTATTTGAGCTTAAACAGGCCTATTGCATGAAGTGCTCAATCTAACCTACCTAAGCTACTTAATACTATACACTTTCAACACCTACAGATATTGACGCTAATGACCAAGCTGTCGACGCGCCATTAAGCTTCATTCCCTCCCCCCCCCTACAGATACCATATGCCACCAGTAAACCTGGCCAGAAGCGCTAAGTGCCCAAACCAATCTATAGTTGATTTGTTGATTTGTCGTGGATTTTAATTATAAATTCAAAAATTAGATAACTAAAAAAAAGGGGAAATAAAACTAATATCTCCGTTCCTATTTAATATTTTTCGACCAAACTCGACCAGATAGTAGATAAGTATGATTGGGTATAGCCCATTATAGCCATAAAAAAGGTACACGGTCTTCTTCGACCAAACTTGGCCAGATAGTAGATAAGTATGGAAGGCATGTAATAGTTATTGGTTTGAAACGAGCGGTTATTGATTTTTAATCCACGGCTGCAATTATTGGCCCGGCACGAGTATGCAGAGGTCGAGGGTGAAGCCCGAGACATTTGCATACGAGAGCAGGGACAATAATCGAAGCCGTGGGTTAAAAATCGATAACCGCTCGTTTAAAATCAATTAAAATCAATACCACGGTTGGGACGTCAAGCAACTCGTATTTAATTAAATCGTGTTTGTGTTTTGTGAAAACATATCGATACGAATGAAGGTCAGTTTATGCAAGGTGGAGTGGTTGGTTGACGGACGAGTCCTTTGCGTCAAGTTTCTGGAGGGAGGGGGGAGTGGGTGGGAAGGAGACGAACGCGTCGTTTCGCCATATTCACGCTAACAAGCTCGCTCGTGTTTTCGAAGCTTTTCGGAGTGAAAAAAACTTCGATGAGAGGCCGCAGGGATAGAACGACATTCTGGGAAGGCACACAATTCATTTACTGCGTTTGTAGTTTGACAATTGTTTAAAAAATACGGTAATAGGATATCGGTATGAATGAAGATCATTGCATTTTAGTTTGTGGAGGGAGGGGTGGGGGAAGTTACATGGAGTGAATAAGCTTAGGTATGGGTCAGACAAGTGAGAATTAGCAGAGATAGGATTTCATTCCTTTTAAGTACGGTAATTCCTTTTGTACGTTTTTATTGCCCACACTTTTTGCGATGACGCACACTTCCGGTCACGGTTAAAGGGATTTAACCTACGGAAATGTAGCGTGGCGTTGAGTTGGCCTGACGTCACAGCCGTGGTATAAATTCATTTATACCAATTAATACGCAATTCTGTCCGGAGTAAAAGTAGGGCGCAACTCTGCGACATCCGTGAATTCGTGACGTTCTGGATAACACACCAAAAACGCGTGAAAAAAAAAAGCATGCTGAATTACAGAACAAACTGTAAACCGCTAACTAGGCTTTTGCAAAAATAATATGCCCAAATGTGGGGTGCTAGGTTCGATGCCTAACAGTGAGTACTGAGCGCAAAAAATCGTCTCGTTCACCAGCGTGTCCGGTACACAAAGCTCACCATATACCGTCGTCGTTGATAGTAAATAGCTCGCGTACCATTTTAGCGTATGCCACGCCCCTCGCGACCACCCAATACCACAGTCAACACCAGAGCGCGGATCTCAAGCACCGAGGAACCACTACCCTAAACAAGCTTCATCCCTCGCACGGGAGTAGAGCAGGAAAGCTCAACGTAAATTAAATTGTTGTGTCTGGGTGCCCAGAACGGGAGAGACGAGTAATTAAGAGCTAAAATGATTTATTTACAGTACGCCGTAGGGAGTTCGTACATTAGTAAACGCACCCTCAAGAGGTCAACGACATTATTAATGACAGTTTTAAAACCCACAAGGTGTAAATTCGTGTAGGGCTACGCAAGCAGCATCGTTCACCAATGGCGCTATAACTTTACAACTAGTCGTGGATTCAATAAACATGAAAAATAGGTAGCAATAACAAGAATTGGAGAGGGGAAGTATTTTTATGATTTTGAAATCACTAGCAATGATACGAAAAGGGTAGTGCTCATTACGGCAATAGGAAGTAAAATTTCCTGCAATCTTACGACATGTTAACCCGATTTTCCAGGTGAAAAGTCTGAGGAATTACAGGTTTTTATACTTTGGTTTAACATTTATGCATTTGAATTTAAAATTTTTGTACTTTGCTATAACACTTTTGCACTTTGCTTTAACATTTATGCATTTACAACCCCACCCGTGGAAACTATCGTCGACCCCCCCACTCCCATTTCCTTACCGAAAATTATAAATCTAGTTGTGAAGTTAGTCAGATTTTGTACTAAAATTTCTGATGACCTTTCATGTATAAGGTCAACTTTAGTAGCCTGTACAATAATTTTTAAACGCTAAAAACTCGCAGTTTTACAGAATTTAAATTCGTATGACAAATTAACAAGCTAACATAAATTTCTTGCAAAATCTAAAAATAATATTGCAATTACAAGTTGTGATTTTCTATCTGTCCGACTCACTGTTGTTGGTAGTGTAATGTCTTTCTGGAATTTGTAAGCCATTAAATCATTTTTCCCATTCTATTTTATATGGTTACTTTATTCTGCAATGTTTGTAACGTTTGCTGAGGGGGGGGGGGACATAAAAATACTGGCGTTCAAAATAGCATCCGACAATTCAGCTAAGAGGTCTCGCAAGAGGGGTGCTTAAAGGTGCCTCTTCACCGAATGACAGGTTGCAGCATCTAGCGCCGTCCACCATTATTTAGTTCTATGTAGCACTTGATTTCAACAAGCGAAGGAATGCGTAAAGAAATTTCTTTTTGCACAACAAACTAGCTACGTGCCGCCTTAATTATTGAGTGTAAAGTTGGTGCGTCCACGTGCACCAAGGAGCAACGATGAAGGTTAACGATATCACTGTCACTAGATGGTGCCAATCTAGCGGTTCAAAAGCTGCGTTTCGAAACGGTCGATGTATAGAAAACGCCGGTGATGTCGTTAGGCTTAAACTTTACCGTTTGTTTTCTGGTGCACGTGGGCGCACCAACTCTACCCTCAATAATTAAGGAGGCAAATTTATTTATTGTGTGTTCCTTCGCTTGTTGAAAGTAAGGACTAAACAGAACTAGATTGTGGTAAATGGCTATAGAGCAGTGACACGACGTAGCATTATTGTATATAATTCTATGCTGGAGCCTTAATGGGTTAGCTGCAAGGGGCACTGCAGAGAGAAACAGAAGGGCGTCTTACTGAAGCCGATGCTGTGAAGAGTGATTTCTTTGACCTAAAACGCGCAAATTTTGTTGTTGGAGAAAACAACGTTATTTTAAGCCTAAGAAATCCGCTCTTCGCGTTTTCACTCCATTTTTATGTAGTGCACCTTGTAGTTATGCTCTCCAAAACCCATACTGGTGCCATAATGGCGGCAAATGTCACTGCGCTATAGATGCTACAGCCTGTCATTTGGTGGCAATCCCCCTTTAACTCCCCCGGCGCCAAAACAACTAACTTCCACAATTTTAGCTCCTTTGAAACGCTTAAAGGCGCCTTTTCACTTTTTCGAATCCTGTATCCAGCACCATAAAAGCTTCGAGCAATGTAAAGAAAATAGAGGTATTACAATTAAAAATCGAATAACACTTTTTAACTCAAACGAGATCACGTAACTCACATCAGCCTGTTGGATGATGGAGAATCTGGAACGTAGATGCTGTGTTTAGAATGGGCAACGCTATCGAAATGATGAACAGGCGCCTTTAACAAACAATTTTCAGACTTTTTTTCAATTGTGATAATGTAATGTTTACTGTTACTGTTTACTTCGAGTCTTGGGGGTGAGACACTTGCAACCCATACCGATTGTGCCACTGTTATCGACGTCTTTTAATAGGAAAGGGAACTACACCGTAGTTACACATTTGAGTAGCAGTCGCACAACTACTTTGAAAGCCCAGATCTTAGTGGACAAATTACCAGAGATCAAAAACCTGTTTACAATTGCGAGTCGACAGAAAGCGAATGCCACAATTTTCTGGCAATGGAGATCAAAGAAAAATAATGAAATAAAAAAAATGGCATTGGATTTTTATTCCATGGATTTTTTTTGCTTTGGTTTTTTTTTCCTTTGAATTTTTTTTCTTTGGATTTTATTTCTTCTGGATTTTTTTCTCTGAATCTTTTTCCGTGGATTTTTTTTCTTTGGATTTTTTTCCCGTTTACCACTGTTACCACACGCCAAACTGGCTAACGTTAAGCATCTTACTCCCCCTATTTTCTTTATTATCCAACCAAGCTTTATAACTTCCACGAGCTCTTACAACTGCAACGATTGAAAATAGAGGAGAGAAAAAGAATGGCTCAAAAAAGGGTAGACTGCCAAACATCTCATTAGCATTTGGAGAAGCTGTGACATTTCAAACGAGTTCCTGCAGTTCGCCACAAAGTGACGTAAGATGGCACCAATGTACAATCAGTCTAAATATTGGAGGAGTTCCCAAAAACCTCGAGGCTGGGAGAAACCCCGCATTTTACAAGATTTCAGATATTTCTACATTTAATTGCTCAATTGAAAATTTAGAAATTAAAATAGGATTGAAAGCCAAGGAAAGCTAAATAATGCACGAGAAGCAACTAGGCCTAATGACCGAATCGAAAATGGCAGATGCTTTTGTTTTTTTTTTACTAGTTTGTGTCAGGTAATCGAAAGTTACTTCGTAATCGAAAATGAAACTAAACGCCAAACAACTCCAACGCCGCTAGTGGCGCTGGTCACGAATAGCATGTCGATGTAGGGATGTTTTTAAAGTCAGCGGCTTGCGACTCGCTTGCAAGCGGAAACGCTGCCTGTTTGTTATTTCAATGGGAAAGCGTTCCCCGCGGCCAAGCGACTCGCCAGCCGCTGACTTTAAAAACATCCCTTGTGTTAAGAATTCGCTGTTACAGTAATCTGAAAAAGACAATAATGGGCGAAAGTCAATTCCGAAATTATTGTACTTGCACTATTGCAATTCCATGTTTACGGATTTGGTGGAAACGATCCAAAATTGGGAAATTTCAGATAACGAATTGATGGAATTGGTTTTATTAATCATAAATTCCTCTCGACTTGACTTGGATTTGATTAGGGTAGTCGGCAAAAAATTGACGAAAATTCAGACGATTTTAGTGAGTGACTTCGCAAGTCAAGTCGACCGGAGCTGAGCATGGACTGAATTCAAGTCATTTCCTACCAATTCATTTTGTAATTTCTGTTACGCCCTTGTTTGGGATCGTCAGTTGAGAATACTCCGTAGATGAGAGCAGAGGCTGATAGCAAATCAACATGATCAAAACCGGACTGGTTTCAACAAGTTAAAAAGCAGAAACTATTCCTTGTGTGACGCTCCATTCTTTAGGTCTATTAACGGCAGTTGATCATTTAAATTCAAGCTGCCCTTTTTGGGCTCGTCAACAGAGACTTGACTTCTGTAAGTCAGTCCCAACGCTAGTGAGCCAAATGAAAGTGAAAGTAAACACGCCGCTGCGGTGTGAAGCAGGCCCAGCCCTGTGAGAGCTCCGTTGCACATCGAGAGGGGGGAGAGGGGGGGGAGGAGGACTTGACCTAAACGGGGAATAGAGGATATATAGGGGGGGGGGGACTTCACACCATTTACCAAGCATGCCGTTCTTAGACGGTTATCAGCTATTTACTCATATTTTGCCGGACTTACGATTCTATTCGATGGAATGGAATTGGTCAAATATTTCCTAAATCAGCCGGGAACTGGCTGGAATTATGTCAAGATCAGTGAATTGGAATTGATTTGTAAGAATAAGAAATGAAAAGTAACTCATTGGAATGGATTTGAACTAGCACATAAAGAAGTACATTAATGAATTTAAATGCATTTAAATCTGAAAATGAAATGGTTGCGAATGAATTTGGCTCTTGAATATGAATTGATATCGATCCGAGCAGGGCTGACGGGGGGGGGGGGGAGGGGAGGGGAGACAGGTGTGGCTTCTGTCCCTAGGACGTGATTCAACGAGCCCTAGACCACCCAAGCTAAATAAACATAAATGAAAAAAAGAATGTGTTCAGTTTGCTTGGTTGCACACTAGCCTTGGCTTACGAGAGGCCCTACGAAGGGCCCTGCCTGTCAGCCTACTATAGCTGACACATATGCAGACTGATTCAATGAAACAGACACAATAATAAAAAAAAAAGGCTCTCAGATTGTTAACGGGCCCAAAGCATGTGAATCTCACAGAACGGTGTGAGGGTCCCACAGAATGTTTGGAGCCCAAGGACCCATCAGACCTCTGCGCGGCCCTGGATCCGAGTGTCACTGCTGCCGCTCACTGACTTGAACTGATTTGCCGTTCATTTGATGTTTAGGTAACTCGCTCAAATTCGTAGAAGTGGGGTTATACCCATCCCTGGAAAAAAGATGAAATTTCAGCACCCTGGAAATTTCAGCAATCTGGTAGGCAGTTTGAAAAAAATCTTCTTAGCAGACAGACGTTTGGTAATCAGAAAAATCTGACGTTTCGGATGAAATTCCTTCGATTATCAAGCATACAAACCTGATCTGCACCAATAACACTTTTGGCCGATCAGACCGAGCCAATACCGGTCGAATAACGGGAGACCGATACCTGATACTTATTTACTTTTTTTTTCTAATGAGATTCTGTAGGCTTTCATTCGGTGACAATCTGTCTTGAAGGCAGTGTGGACATTATTCATATAAGGTCCACGTAAGTCGTGAAAGGCCCAATTCGTTTACACGTAGAAACAACAATAAAAGAGTATTTTACCACAATTTGTTATGGTTAACTTCCATTTTCGAGTGTTCATAAACAGCCCATGCAAATTTTGTAATCCTGATTCTCAATGAATACTGATGAAGAGCCAAAAAAAAAAAAAAAAAACACGAAGGCCGTGTAGTTCATAAGTCGGCGATGGTTTGGCACGGTTAGTGGTTTAGCTAGGTGGGTGGTCCGTGAATTGATAAATTTATGTGGGAAAAAAAAAAAGAGTTAGGTTTGCTCACTTCGAAAAGTTGAGAAATTTCCATTTCGGTCGGTCGTCTTGGCAAGATAGGTAAATAGGGGCGTGGCTTTCTTATTGGTTCCGCATTGCGTTTGTTCAATTTTGCGATTTGTGCCGCACTATTTCACGTGCGGGGGCGTGGCGGGACGGCAATGGTTGAAGGACAAACTAATGGATGATGTTGCAAAAAAAAAAAGGAAACGTATGTTACACGTGTTTATTAAGTGGCGATGCTACAGCAGGTCGTATGTGGGAATTGCCATCCCCTCCCAACCACCCAACCCAATACCACTAGTTTGTTGGCCTCCTGCAGATCTAAAACCTGATATCTGCCAAAATGGCAAAACAAAGAAAAAATGGATATAAAATTTAAAAAATTTAAATCTTAATATTTTAAATTTTAAAATACACATTTTAATGTATAGGCCTACATCAGGTGCCTCAGGTGCATCTTATAAATTCCGTCGTTTTAGGCAGTAATTCCGTGGCGTGTACAGGAGGCGGGGGGAGGGTGGGACCATTGCCCCTGTCGTCTTAGGGAAAAGTGCACTTTTTGCCCTTCTTGAAATAAAAATGTGCCTTATTTTGCGTTCTGCACCGATAAATGCTGGCTCAGCCAGAAGAAACGGCCTAGAGGCCTGAAAAGGGCCACACGAAGAGGCAGAAAAGGGTAAAAAAGAGTTATAAACTAAAAATTAAAAAATAAATCTATTCCTGGTTGTAAATCACTAGGCTTTACCACGATCGTTGATCAAAATTAGGTATAGATTCTTTGGAGTTAAAACGTTCACAAGCTGACCTTTACCTGACTTTTTTTCATTTAGCGCGGTGTTACTGTTTTCGATACCAATTACCAATATATAAACATATATACAATTATACACATATGTTTATTTTTACTGCCCTGCGTGCTAATAGCACCAGAGGCCATAACTTCAAACTTGTTGTGCCGAAATCAAAACTCCACCGCCGAAAGTTTTTCTTTGGTGCTCGAGTGGTGAAAGTATTGCCTAATTCATTTAAGTTCAGCGTGCGATCATTGGGTCTTTTACAATCCCTTTCAGAGTTTAGGAATTTGTTTTACGATTTTTAAGATTTTACAATTTGAAGATCTAAAAATTTATATTTCACTTATGCCGGAGTATAGGCAAGGGCCAGTAACGGGGAAAGGCAGTCATTTTAACAACCAATCCAAACGGAGATATTAATGCGATAGGGCGAGCATGTTCATTCTTTTCCTGACATCAATGAAAAAGGGAAAGCATGTTCATTCTTTGCACAGTAGCAACGAGAAAGGGAGAGCGTGTTCTACTTTTCATGGCACCAGTGAAAATGAGTGAGCCATGGTAACGTGAAGGGTAATGTCGATTAATATAGTAATAGTAACAAATGAAATGTTACGACATAGTATTCTTCATGAAAATTTATTGGCAATCAACCTCTGGGGCCCAGCAGAAACAAACATCAATGCGACAACAAACGGGACGATATAACAACACGGCTTCCTACTAGACCGGCGTATGTTATGCCGGAAGCGACTAGTTTTAATTATTTTAATATTTTAGTTAGTATATTAAAGTTAGTCATACAAAAACCCCATAAGGGTAAAGGAACCCATCAAGTTTTTACCATAGGAAGTGATGATATCAGAGCCAAAACGGCTGCCACCAAGTTTGTGGGTCTGTACCGTGATCACTCAAGCTTAACTGACAATCACAGAAGTGTCAGTAAAGATTGAGTGATAAGGAATGGGACGGAAAACTTGGTGGCAGCCATTTACTTATTTCTAGTGTATGATTTTCGCTGTTGGCTTATTTTCAATTTTCCTTAATTTAGGCTCTGATATCACTACTTTTAACTTCCTATGGCGATAACTTGATGGGTCCCTTTACTCTTATGGGTTTTTTTGTATGATATTACCTCTTTTGGTTTTTGGTTTTGCTTTAGTGTTAAGTACTAACTGTGAACTCCTTATGAAAATGCAACTATAAATCGTTTCTTGAACAGCCTAAAGAAAATCGTCACTTTGATATAATTAATGATTGCTGATTAATTATATTTCCAATAAAGTAACAGTTGATTGTAAAACAGAAACAAGTGATAAGTTAGTTTAGTTTACTTTAGGCCTGTTTAGATTATTTGTTTTCTGTTTTTTATTCATTTTTTATTGAATGAGCGGTAACCCTTGAAGAATTTTCTTTTTCATAAACAGTTTAGTAGAAGAAGATTTTTTTTAAGTTAATTATTAGGTGAACAAACGTTCCTGGTCCTTCCCTTCCCGTTTGTATACGGGATTAAGCATCTTATTTAAATTTATTTAAATGTTTATTTTAAATGCTGCTAATGTCATTTTAAATCGTGATGGTGACCGATATGATAAGAGGGTGAGCCTCTTTAAACGGTGAACTCCCGTTTTGCCAAATCCTGTTTCACCAAAACTAATTTGATAAAATTTTACTTACACGAAATTTAATACCTTACTTCTATGTAATGGGGATTTAAAAGGCAAACATTTAACAGAGACAGGCAGTGGTTGGATAAGACCAATTGATTTATTAGTTTTGAAAACTGGGCAGTACAGACGGAAAAACGTGTACTTGAAATATTGTTTACAATGCTCGGTCGTCACTACGTCAATGCCAAGGTTCTCTTTTAAGAATAGTTAGGTATACACGTGATGGTTACCCTTTTCAAAACGGGAATGGCCGTTTTGAAGAATCCCGTTTCGCAGAATCAAAATATTCGTCAAACATTTAACATTGCAGAAGTTAAAGAGGCATGCCTAATTGGAAATAAGTTTTGATTAGTTGTGGTTTCTGATGTTATGTGTTTAGCCGCAGCGAGCGCGGCACGTAATTTGAAACAAATTATTCTGCAAGACGGGACTCTGCAAAACGGGTGTTTGTCTATAAATATCTGACCATTATCATGTTTAAATGTTTTGAATGGTTCGTGTGCCTAAAATTTCGTGAACAGTATTTGGCGAAACGGGATTGGCCCCTGAGGCAAAAGCTGTTAATCTGCTTTCTTTTTGATGAACTTGATCGGCCGTGTCAATCTGGCTTAGCGGTAGGACCTTCGCCTTTGATTTCAGAGGTCGTGGGTTCGATTCCCCGCTCAGGCAGTTTGACATATAAGTCCAAAAGGCAACGTAAATAGGTTTGCATCTGTATTTAGTTAACCAATTTCGAGCCCATTGGCTTTCCGTCCTGTTTAATTCTTTTTGATGAAACGGGATTTGACGAAACGGGATGTAACCCTTTAAACTTCTTCCCTTCAACTCCTGATAGAACGAAAAAAGGGAAAAAAAAATCTGTCAAGTTTAAATTCGTCATCGAGTTCATCCGAGCTTTGCCTCATCGAAAAGCAAAATATAACTCTTCCAAGTGGCCTGGAAAAATGAAGCGATCAAATTGCTACGAGATATTTTTAACTTCCGAGATCAATCCGCATTTACAGGTTAAGCTATTTAGACACGCTCCACAATTTGCGAACCTGTCAAATGGGGATAAGGCTGGTGAAGCAACAACTTGGCACCTGCTAACGCTAAGTCATAACAAGACACAAGCAATAAAAAGTCGAGATATAACGACGCAGGTTATGAGAGAGGGGGGGGGGGGGGCGGTGTTGCTGCCTATGATAACTCCAGTTAGCACTAAAATACGATTTGTTTTATTGCCTACGTAGTGAAAACACTTTTTAGTCCTACGTACAGCGAAAACAGATTTTTTAATGGTTCTTTAGTATCTGGTAATCGAAAGTTCTTTCGTAATCGAAACTGAAACTAAACGTCAAACAACTCCAACGCCGTAGGTCTTGCCGCTGGTCACGAATAGCATGGCGATGTGTGACGAATTTTCTGTTCCAGTTAGAAAAGGACAGGAATGGGCGCAAATCATTCCTGGGTTTGAATTAAAGGTACATTCCTCCCAGAGCAATTTTTCTCGATCCTCCCATAAGTACGGCCCCAAAGGTCTATTTACTTACCGTAGTCTTTCCCTTGCTACAAATCCGTTTTAAAATGTGGCGTCTACGAGATTTTCTGTTGAATATTGGGGAACTAAATTTACTTTATCCTATTATGATCCATTGCGCGCCTACAATAACCTTGAAGTTTCATCTGTGTGTGTGCGTGTACGAATTGTTATCGTTTTCTAATAATTACTACGAGATCAAAAATCTAAAAGACTAATGCGGTAAAAATTAAAATTCATTATGCCAATAGATCGCCGAATAAAAATTATAATTTACTTGCCTAAAAAAATTATAAATTGTGAATTTAAAATACGAAAATCATTCCAGTTTGTGACTACTCCATCTTTAACTTGATGCTGTTTCGTGTACTATTCCCGAGGTACGCAGCTACTATTTCAATTGACCTTGGCGACAGTAACATGCGTGGAGGCGATCTGTGCGTGGCTGTTATAAGGCAGGCGGAATGTGCCTTTAACTGACATAATTCCATGTATATGGATTTGGTGGAAATGATCCAAAATTGGGCAATTCCAGTTAGTGAATTGATGGAATTGATTTTATTAACCATAAATTCCTCTTCAACGACTTGAGTTCACATATGAAAAATGACTGGTCCGTCGTTTTTTTTTTCCACTTCCGGAACGGTTTTTACCATAAGATTTCGACCCTGGTTAACAGGAATAATAAAAAAAAAAATTGGGAAGAGTGAGCGGAAGTGGCCCACAAGTGAGGCCGTAATCAGTCCCAGCCTTCGAAAGCCACAAGCCATTCTCATCCGAACTCGTCCAAGCTGGAGGTAGAGCGGCACACACTTGACATCACGCATCTGGTGTTGTTATACCAAACTATCTCCTGACCAACGTACAATTTACGTCAGAAGTTATTCTACCGATCATGAATCTCTTTCCAAATGTGATTTGAACAACATTTCTTTGAATGTTTTCAAGAATATACTTTGATTCGTGGCTCGTTTTCCACACAACTGGGAAGCTGTCGATGCGAAATGCTATTTTTTAATTAGTTTAGAGGAAATTATTCACCAGAAAAAGCCTACGAAAAGCTTACGGTTTGCAGGCCGGGGGGAAGCGGGAAGCCGAGTACTTTTGGATCTTGGGTGAGGAAGTGAGGATCGTGTTTTTTTTCAGGGTCTTGGAAGCCCCAGCAAAAATGAGCCATGGTTAACCATGGTTGGTCCCAATGTACCCATGGTTAAACCTCGTTCAAAACCATGGTAACTAGTAACCTTGGTAACAGGAAACTTTTACCATGTTTCAATCCTTGAACAGCAATGGTTGGTACCAATTTAGCCTTGGTTTAACAATGGCAATTCATGATCATAAACAGTGGTTTAACCTTGGAAAATGTTTACTGGGGAGGAGGGCACTCTCCGAAAATATGGAGGTCACATTTTGAATTCCTATGGCACTCCTCCCCCAGATATAAACAAACAATGACTGGTCCTTAACGGACTAGATTTCAGTGGCCTTGCAGTTCTACTAAGAACTAGAAGAACTATTAGAACTATACCCGATCCAAATGTGTCGCTGCACTTATATACATCATGTACTCACGTACTCGTGTACATGTACTCATGTACACATAGAATTGGGAGTACATGTACACGTTTCTATCTTCGAAATGTAAGATGACACAGCGAGAGACTGACTCGGGCATAATGAGATCAAAAGGTACGGCAAACAATGGAAATATATACATAGCAGCAAGAATTTCTAGGGTTGGGGAGGAGAAATTGTAACTGAGACCCCCTACTGAAACGCCTTAGATTCATTCCTAGTAGTTCCGTCTAAGTTGATAGAGGGCACCATGGGTTTTTTGTGGGATTTTTACTCAGTTTTCAGCTTAAAATTAAACTAAACTAAACGAAACTAGCTTGTATTTAATTGTTATTTTGTTTAGCTTAGTTGTGATTTAGTTTACTTTAGATTCGTGCTGAAAATTGAGCCAAAATTACCAGATGGAACGCGTGGCGCTCTCTGAAAACTCGGATGGAACTAATACGAATGAATGTAACACGTTTCAATAGGGACTTTTTAAGAGTTACAAATTGTCCTCCCAAACCCTATAAATTCTTGGTAGCAGACATGCACAAACAGTCGGCAAATAAACTGGCCGATTAAGCAAGTCGGCAATTTAATACATCGGCAAATCTGGTTTACACTCCTCCAACTTTCTGCCTTCCCGACACCCCCTTTGATACCATAATAACGTAGATTAGAAAGTTGACTAGATGTCGCATCTTGATTCTTCCAATTCTATGTGGGGCCCTACCGGTAGTTGCAATTACTAATACCTCTGATAATCCTTTGACTTCGTGCTGCTTAAGGCAAAATCATTATCAGAGGCTTCTGCTACTTTAGTGAATGAATTTGCCATCAAGTTTCCTATTGCATACAGTGTTTCTTAAAGATCCCATGGCAAGTACGTTGTGGGTGAAGTGGGGGGGCGGGGGGGGAGCCTCTTGATATCGATCCAAATGGCTCAATGGTTGCATGCGTTCATTTTATTACGAAAACCATGCAAAAATGTTTACTATCCTTGTTAGAGTCGATTTACACTCTTATGCGAACGATTTGTCAGGGTGTCTGTCTGGGTGTCTGTGTGTCTGTGTGTTCGCACTATAACGTTTTAACGAGTTATCGGATTTCTGTCAAATTTTGCACATAAATTCTATGGCACATTCCTAGGTCCAAGTTCGATAATGGGTCTAATCCGTTGGAGAAATCCTACACTAGAAATAATCAAAGATTTTTGTTCGCGGCAAACGTACGAGGTTCGTTATTTTTTCTTCAGCCGACTGACGTCATTCATCCACAACCAATTACTGGAAACTATGTAGCCTTCGTGATATCACCACCAACCGACCAATGACTGCCAACTTGCTCAAATTATTCTACAGATCGCTGACGTAAGTATGCGGCCCCACTGATGTGTACGTTCCTACATTTTGATATCAGTCGTCCGTGTTGCAACGTCGCCATTGGACAAATGAAATATTCAAAACGCCGAGACTAAACAGTTTGAAGGCCTCCCGTGTCATAAAACGGCCAAACGGTGCTGAATATTTTTAATGTCGATTCAGTTCACTACTGGTCTAATTAAACTTACAGTTTTAAAAATGAAACCGATAGAAGAATCGTATTGGGCTCGTCTTTAAATGAGAGGTGTGCGCTGCCATGCCATGCCATGTCATCACATCTGATCAAAAACTACAAACGCAAAAGGCCACTGGTTTTACGGTTGCATACGCGTCGTGGAACCGAGGCAAAGAAATCATTTGGGTTTTTGGATTGTATTCTTTAAGGAGGGGTAATTATTCACTGGTGTTAGACAATTAGTAGCCATATCGATTGCTGTATTCGCAAGAGAAAATAAATCAACTCTCACTATAATTGGTTTAAACAGGTTTACTACTGTTTCGTTTGACACAACTATTTCTGTATTTCCTGCTGCCCTATGGATGGTTTCTCTGCACCACCCAACTTCTTTTGCCTATATCTTCCTTGTTTTGTGTGCGATTTCTATTTTGCTTCCTGTGTTGCACTAGTCCCTTGATCCACCACAGCTTTTTAATTTACTTTATGCCAATATCTTGTGTAGTTTCGGGAGACCTTGAATATGACCTTCATCACAGGTGACGAATTCATCGTAGGTGACTTCCTATATGTGCATGTTATTATCAACAACCCGTATCCTGCCCTAACGATGTATTTCACCTGGCACGGGACTTTTAAGACACACTGTATATTGATGCACACATATTTATTTCACGCTAAAACGTGTTTGGAAAAAAATTACTTTTACCTTTGCTACAATCGGATCATCTTCGATTTTGTCGACCAAATACTGGCTGAGGGCTCGTGTTAGCTGCACAGCCTGAAAAATAAGAAATGTAGTGATGTAGAAACAGAAACAAGGGGTTGTCTCACTTTTCAATCTTTCAGGGAATAAACACTGTCGTTTGCCCTTGCAGGATGGGTTCAGCTTTGGTAAACTTCAGGTACCTCCGAGGAGCCCGAATTGGACAAAACAGGTCTTCTGACGATTCCCTATCCATGCTAGTTAATAGGGAAGAAACCCTTATCAGGGCATTTGCAAGGACTACAGTAGAACTTGGGTAATGTCACAGTATCACGAATTCGAAACAAAAACCAACTCATTTGACGTTTAAGATAAGGTTTAACTAATCTGGAGTCAAAACAGCAAATGAACACAAATAAACTTCCCTCTAAGGCTTCATACACCACAGTGTTGCCGTACTGTTTAGTCAATGTGAAACCTTACTGCTGTATTCAACCATTAACCATGTAAATAAAATTAAAATCACAACCCAACTTTCAAAACTACTTTACGAATAATATAGGGTGATCACAAAAGAAATAGACAGTTTGAAACGTTTATCAAACGAAAACTATTAAACTTATCAACTTATCGATAAACGGTTTTCACCGTCACGTTCTGCTAGTAAGTTTCGATGAAGTTGAATGTGTCCTTCCTTAGTTACATAGCATACTTCCATGCGATAATCCAATTCCTCAGTTTAGCATATCCTCGCCAAGTGATGTTTTTACCATTGTTAAAGATCTTGTGGGTTAGTTGGAAGGTGAGGAATGAACACCTTAGCTTTGACATATCCCATAAAAGAGTGACATGGTGTTAGATCAGGGATTCGTGGATGTGTGAACAGGAAGCGTTTCTCAATTCAAGCACACAAGACGCCTTCTTTGTAGAATTTTCGTCCATCTTGCAAAACTCGTCACGTGACACGCATTTGAAAACAACCACCTCTCTTCGAAACCGAGTTGCAGAGCGTGACAGTGAAAACCGTTTATCGGCAAGTTGTGTAGTGTTCGTTTCATAAATGCGTCAAACTGTCTACTTCTTTTAAAATCACCCTGTATATTTTAGGCTACACTAGTACATGATAAGCCCTAGGTTCGAGTCCCATTTGGGGAAAGTTATCTTTTCTTTCTTTCTCGAATTAGTGTATCTTGTTTCCTCACAAGGCCAGTCTTTAATGCAAACTGTTTGCTTCGTGAAATCTAAGATAAGTTTGAAGCTTATCCGTGGGAAGAAAAAATCCTATCATCTTGCTTATGGCCAGATGATTCTTTTTAATTGAACGGCAATTACATCCATTTTGACATGCATCTTTTACTTTTCGATCACTTAAACAATAACTAAACACAAGAATTGCGGTACGAATAACGTTAAGTACGTCCGATACGACAATTTCATTACTGCATTACCAAAACACGTAATGGGAGTCGCCATTGTCACACGCGGAACAATAGTAATGAATGCCGACAGATGGCATTACGCTGTTTCGACTCAGGAGTGCCAACGTAAGTGTCAAACGAAGCCCACTGAGATAGCTCTGTTGGCTGTGAGTAGTTCAAATGTCTGACAGCCTTAGCTGGCCAGTAATGTCATGCTGTTTGCTTATCAATTATTTAAAGAAAGAAAAAGGAGGGGGGGGGGGGTCGTAACATGGATTTGTCTTCGAGTCTATTCGAGCCAAATAACTTCATTTGACGATGAAGATTTTTTTGTTTAGTTTGCGAAAGGGCATTACCGATAGATATTGCCGCCCGAATTGGTTCACGAGCCGGAGCTACATCCGGACACAAGCTGAATGTGTCGGCTGCAAGGAAGCACCTGCACAAAAAAAAACTTCATTTACAAATGAAGTTATCTGGCTCGAGTAGATTCTAAGACAAACCCATGTTACAACATTTACCTTAACCTATTTCCGTTACCTTTTAGACTTAAATGTCAGAATGCCTGAGTGGGAATTGAAGCCGCGACTTTTGAGGTAGGCTTTAGCTGAAGGACTTCAGACCTTGGTGTCAAAGGCCGAGGGTTCAATTCCCGCTCCGGCAGTCTGATATTTAAGTCCCAAGGGCAACGAAAATAGGTAATATTTATCACTAATCAAGGCGATTTTGCTTTCCGTCCCTTTTATTCATTTCGTGAAACACTCATAACTGGAAGGAACTCTTACCTGCAAAGTTTCAAGGATGAGGAGAAATGGGTGCGACAACCATAGCAGTTGTTCGTAACCCCAAACCACGGCTTCAGGGACCAGCCAGAGAGGAAGTCCTGCAAACACTGCAAACGTGGCCAGTCCCAACAATGGAACAAATGCTCTCTGTCAAAAGAAGAAAAAGAAAGTGTTAAGACATTAAACAGTTTGATCGCTTAATAACCATTTTACACCAGAGTTGAATAGGGTCACTTTTATTTCAACCCGGTTGCCCACAAATTGGATCTGGCTCTTCGGTGACCGAACTCGACCCGGGGAAACAGAGGAAGCTTGTTTTTGTCGATATTTACAAAAACTGTCCAGACTTAAAGGTGCCTATTATCGGAATGGCAGGTTGCAGCATCTAGGACCGTCTACCATTATTTACGTCAATAGAGCAGTGACACGACGTAGTATTATTGTATATAGCGCTATGCTGGAGCCTTAATGGGTTAGCTGCAAGGGGCACTGCAGAGAGAAACAGAAAGACGTCATACTGAAGCCGATGCTGTGAAGAGTGATTTCTTAGACCTAAAACGCGCGATTTTTGTTGTTGGAGAAAACAACGTTATTTTAAGCCTAAGATATACGCTCTTCCGTTGTTTTTTCCCTCCATTTTTATGTAGTGCACCTTGTAGTTATGCCCTCCAAAACCCATACTGGTGCCAAGCTGGTGCCAATATGGCAGCAAATGTCACTGCTCTATAGCTCACTTGATTTTAACAAGAGGAGGAATGCGCAAAGAAATGTATTTCTATACAAACTAGCCAGTTATTGAATGTAAAGTAAGTGCATCCATGTGCACGATGGAGCAGTAACGATATCACTGTGACTCGATGGCGCCCATCTAGCGGCTCCTTCAGTGACTATGGGAACTATTCTGGCGAATTCTGGACAATCTTTTGGTCCGTACGGTGATCGGAGGTTTCCCGGACCGAACCCCGGGTTGGCACCTCCCTTTACCAGACATTTCTTCTTCTGTAATAAGTCTGGTAATGTTCAAAATTGAGCCGCTTCAGCCACACGGGTATTCAATTGCTTCGGCTGACTAAAGGCTCAAAAGAAATAAATTTAAAAAAAAAACAAAGTTGGGGGTCACCTGGATGATATACCAGGGTGATACACCAGGTGTTCATGCTAATCTACTGGTAATTTTTATCTTTGTTCATGCTGATGGTGTACCACCAGCATGAACAAAGATAAAAATCCCTGGTAAATCATCATGAACACCCGGTATATCACCTTGGCGACCCCTGATTTTTGGAACACCCGGTATATAGGAAAAAGAGCCCGTGATGTCGTTAGGCTTAACTTTACCACTTGCTTCCTGGTGCACATGGGCGCACCAACTATGCACTCAGTAATTAAGGAGGCACGTGGCTTGTTTGTTGTGTAAAAAGAAATTTATTTGTTTGTTCCTTCGCCTGTTGAAAGTAAGGGCTAGACAGAACTAGATATCGGCAAATGGCTAGAGATACTGCAGCTTGTCATCTGGTGGCAATCCCCCTTTAATTTAAAACGGCATGAGTTACACGTAAATTTAAGTAAAGTTCACCAAAGAAAAAAAGTTTTGTTTAGGTTTGTCACTTCTTTAAAAAAAAGAAAACTAAAGATTCCTGAGAGAGAAAGGTGAGAGAATGGGGGGGGGGGGGGGTAAAAGAAAGGAAAAATAGTTAAAATTTGTGGAAAATAAGTGGAAAATATGAATTAAACTCTTAATTTTGTGAGTCAATTTAAGTGCACATCATTGTTGGCAAACTTTCACGAAACATTTTTAACAGGAGCTAGTAAGTAGGCCTAGTTTAGCTAACCACAAAAAAAAGTAGGCTAATAAAAATCTTCTTTTAACTCCGGCAAAAAAGACAAAAAAATGGTTGTAGTGGTCCACCATCATGTGACCCTCTGGCAAATGGCTGTTCCAACAGTATTGCTAGTCCGATCCTGCTGTGCTTTATAACTTGAAAATAGCCCATTGGAAATTGATGTGCTTTTTTTTTTTAACCCTTTTGGTTTTGTTTTGATGTTTAGCGGACGGGTTTGTCACTATAGCAAATCCTTGTGGGAGCGTTCACAAATTAGGTAACGCCTGTAGGGAGAAAGGGTAAGTGGGGGGTTTGAGCACATGTGTTACGATCTGTTTTGAGGGGGGAGGGGGGAGTAAGAAAAGTCGAAATAGCTAATCAGGAGAAATGTTAAAAACAGAGCTGAGGAAAAGGGGAACTTTAAGCCTAGAAACTTATGGTTGAATTAGGTTTGGATAATTAGACCTACCAACAGGTTAAGAAGAGAATTTCCCTGACAGAAATTTGCTCTCTTGATCGTGTACTAATTCGTCCAATCAAATCCGACTTACAGTGATATGACTTTTTTATATCAAAAGCTACTGTGGTTTTACCACTGTTAAGTCGATGTTGATTGACAAAATTTAAAACTAAACCTGAAAGGGAATTAAATACCTTGTCGCTTTCATCGGTCAACGAACAGCAACATAAAATATGACCAGCTCTGTCCAGCGTTGATATGCTTCCGGGCGTCACTCGCTTCAAACGTTACATTGTCGGCATGTTACGATACGTTTGTTGCATTCATTTCAAATAAAAGTGTGTATTTTCCTACCAAAAACAATCCGTAAGGACTTTCTTTCGAAATACGCACTGTTTCGATCGTTTGGGTAACCTAGCAACGCCTGCAGTTACACGTAGAAGCAGACGCTGATGGCGAAACTCGGCTGCATTGTTAGGCCTAACGTAACCTAGCAACAAATTGGGAGCAATTTATCGTTTTTAAATTTATTACGCTCCGCTGTAGTACGTACTTTATTTTTCATTTTAACTTACTCTTGCTATTTTATAAAAAGTCAAAATATGTACTACATTTACTAATTTATTATAACGGAAATATTTAAAGTAAAATTGTTTGGAGGTGTGCACCGGTGAGACATTCTTCTTCAGCAGCGGCAAATATCAGTTTTAATCCCGGCGGCTAATTTTCACAAAATATTTTCCCGCTAACTCTTCTCTAATTTTTGTTTAGTTAAATTCTTTAGCTAGACTATTTTTCTAACTTCTGTTTCAACTTAATATTTATTTTTCTCAAAATTACTGGACGTTATGGGGGGGGGGGGAGTGTTAAGTATTTTCAGGTGGTGTGGTTTATGGCAAGTGTTACACTGGTGGTACAAGGGAGGCGAGGGGGTCTGAATTGCTAGAAAAAAGTGTTACGTAATTTGTGAACGCTCCCTGTGCACGCTGGTCAAAAATCTCTGGGATTTCCCAATCCTGGAAATCCACAGTGGAAATCATAAGGAAATCATTTAAAATCTCTGGACTGGCCACGTCTGATTCATTTCTTCGAATAGGAAGCATCTTTGTACGGAGAGACGCTACATCTATAGAGCAGTGACATTTGCCGCCATATTGGCTCCAAGTATGGGTAAGAGCTAGCATTTGGAGGGCATAGCTACAAGGTGCACTACATAAAAATGGAGGAAAAACAACGGAAGAGTGGATTTCTTAGGCTTAAAATAACGTTGTTTTCTCCAACAAAAAAAATCGCGCGTTTTAGGTCTAAGAAATCCACTCTTAACAGCATCGGCTTCAGTATGACGCCCTTCTGTTTTTCTCCGCAGTGCCCCTTGCAGCTAACCCATAAGGAGTCCAGCATAGAGTTAGATACAATAATACTACGTCGTTTCACTGCTCTATATATAGCTCTATGATGGAGCCAGTTATTGGGTTAGCTACAAGGTGCACTGGTGGGGGAAAAGAAGAGCGTCTTACTGAAGCCAATGCTATTAGGGCACGTTTATGCAAGCACTCGCTTTTGCATTCTCGCAGCTAGAAGCTAGAAATCACCTCAAATTCCAACATGGCGGCGGTTTTATGTCTGCCGCCTCGCAACGAAAACAGCAAATAACGTGAGATCAGAAGCGTTTGGGAAAATTGTTTCGTCATGAGGAATTCTTTATATTATCGGCACGGATTATAAGACTGCAAGTATTTACTCACAGGATGTCGAATTTAGCTAATCCATTTAGCGTTGTTACCATGGCAATGTCACCTTTGCCATCTCGATTGCGTTCTAGCTGCGAGAATGCAAAGGCGAGTCGCTGCGTAAACGCGCCCTAAGCCTGGATTTCTTAGGCCTAAGCGCGATTTTTGTCGATTTGTCGGTAGTTGCAGACATTTTTAAGTAAGTGGAATCCTTATTTTCCAATTACAACCTAAGCAGCATAAGGGATTGGAGAAAACAACGGTTTTTCAAGCCTACGAAATCCACTCTCAAAGCACTGGCTTGACTAGAAGTGCCATTGTTTAACCCACCATTTCAATCTAGTGCCCCTTGCAAGTACCTCTCTTGTAGCAATATGACGTCACTTGACGCTGCTCTATTGGCAGCTAGTGGCAGTTTTCGAAATTATAATTTAAATTTTTACGTAGATTTTGGTGGCAAATTTTTATTATCTATGAACGTATTAAAGATATCACACAACAACAGTTAAGCTGTTTCTCTGCACTTGCAAAAAAAAAAAATTAAAAAATAACCGTTGACAATTTGTGCGGTCGGTGTCACCCTCGGTTAACAGAAAGTGGCAACGAACAAATCAATCGCGTAAATGGCGTTTTCGTCGGCCATATTGCCCACCCCAGTCACGTATGCTATTTTTCATTCAAGATCCGGCCGGTAGTCTAGTAGAGGCCCTGCCGTAACTTTTTATTCACTGCGGTATTCGTATCTGGAAGCTAGTCTTTGAGCTAGCTGTAAGGTGCACTTGAAAACGTCATGCCAATGCTGTGAGAGCATTTTTCTTTAGCCTTGAGGTCGTGATTTTTTTTTCATTTGTTGGTAGCTGTTCCAATTCTCGGCCAGAGGAAGCTTTTCTTGACCGATTTACAACCTTAATACAAGTTTTCACAGCATAAAAAATTGGACAAACCAACGCATTTTAGGCATGAAAAGTTCGCTTTCACAGCATTAGCTTGACTAAAGACAACGTAATTTTTTTTTACCTCCATTTTCATCCAGTGCGCCTTGCAGCTAGTGCAACGACCGGCTCCCGGTTGCTAGTCCACAGCCAATATGGCGTTATATCCGCTGCTCTGTTACGGGATCACGTAAATTACTCCCGAATTCTTCATCTGTAACTCTCAGTTACACTTTGTGACTATTTTTTTGTTGATATCACGTCTTTCATAATTTATTTTTATTTTTTTCATATTTCAGAGATTTTAAGGATTTTTTTCCCTTCTTCCGCGACGCAACCGACCCTCGGCTATGGGGGGGGGCGGGGAGGGGGTCATTAAAATGTCAATTTTATTAGGTCCCTGCAACCTTCCACGCCGAAACTGACAGCATAAAATGCAATAATCAGTAAATAAATAAATAAATGCCGCCGCGCTTTCGCCATAGTCACCATTAGAAAACCAATTTATTTTACCTTAAAATTAGCTTATTTTCGAAAAAAATTCGATAAAAACCACCATCCCGTCCGAAAATTAGGGAGTAGCCCATGTAAAGTTGCACTTGGAGAGTCTGAGGTAGTCAGGCTCAATTTCTTAGCGAAATAAATAAATTTAAAAAAAAAATAAGGCTAATTACATGGCAATATAAAACAAAATAATACAATTTAGAATAACGCGATTCGAATCGAATCGAATCTGAAACTGAAACCACCTACAACAAACGAAACTCTTATATTGGAAGTACAGCCTGCCATAGCGCAAACATGGCGCGCCCGGGCATGCAATTTTGAAATCACACAACGCCACTTTTCAACGATTAAACGTAGAACTCTTACGTTTGAATGATTTTAAGAGGTTATTAATGCTCCAATTTTAATAAATTAAAATTACGAAACTGTGGTCATGATTATAAAATAACATGACAAAAACACAAAAGTTCGTCAGAAGTTGGTTGGTTATGAACTATTGCTAACTTACTGGAATCACTGCCACCAACGCAGCGTACAGATACATAAGCAACGAAAACCGTAATGCATTGTGTAGTCCTACAACTGCTCCGTACAATGGCATGGATAACATCAACACGTACGGAATATATCCACATAAACAATCGGAAAACAGGCAACCACATGGTACACACATTTTCCCACCGAAAGCAGGTTGATGTCGTCTTTTTGACGCGCCGTAACATGAGGGGCCGGTCATAAATGACGTCATCAAGGCAGCTGGTTTTTAAACAAATATTGGCGGGAGAATTACACTGTTTCAACAAATTTAATACTGCTGACGCAAATAAAAAAATTTGTAAATGCACTAAACAGTAATTAGTGTGTAATTTATTCAAAGTACATGGATTTAAAGAACTATTTTGAGGATCATGGTTTAAAAAATTAGTGTAGATACAATGTAGCTAGGGATGACGCGATTTGGGGGGGGGGTCCTTCAAAATATTTTGGCCAGTCCCCCCTTCCCCATCAGATCAAAATCAAACAGTAGGCATCTGCTAAAAAAGTCCTCGTTTATTAGCAAAGTAACTTAAAAAAATTCGTATAAAATGTTCGTGAAACCTGATCTGACACAACTGCCCGTCTCCATTGTTGACTTTAGTATAGCCTTGGGTATAGTAGCCTAGTTGTGACTCTGAGAATTGTAAAATCAGAAACTTTTTTTTCAGCTGGATTTAAAATATTCCGAAAAACATGAGGTGAACAATAGTTTAGAACTTGCATGTGAGAAAGAGAATTGCAAGAGTACTATTTTTTATTTTATTTTTTTGGGAAGGTCCGTAAAAGTACAAAGTTTTGGTCCTCTCCACCTCTCCCCACCCCTGCCCTCTCTCGCTAACTAAAAGTGCTGCTGCACTCCCCCCCCCCCCTCTCAGTAATGGGATTCTAGCGTCGTCCCTGTTAAATGTAGACTTGTCTCCGGTGTTTGTATTCCAGTAAATTTTTTATTTGTTTTTATTTATTTATTTATTTTTTTGTTCTTTTCCTGCTTGGAATTGTTAGTTTGTTTTTTTCTGTTGGAGGGGGATTTTTTTTATACATATATTTTTTTTTCCTATTCTACTAGCAACTAAATGCAGGACCGTGTAAACAGTTTTCAACTCCCCTATATATTTTTTTTAGTTGTATGTACTAGGTACAATAATCGAATCCGCACCAAAAGAAATTTAAACAAAACATTTTTAATCGTTTACAAAAATTTACAGTAATTCTAGGAACACGCTCAGCTTCCACTGTTATGACCGAAGGTTGGTCTCAATCCAAAGCCTCCTAACGTAACGGCAGTATCAGAACGACTTTGATCGATGGAATACAAGGAGCCGGCTTCCACCCTATCTTTAAGACATCAGGGAAAGATAGGAACGTAACTTTTGTTAGAATCTATTTCTAGAAAAATTTAAGTTTAAGATGTTAAATACTATGAAAAATATACGGGGGCTCCTCCCACTCCCTTGTTATGTTAAGGCTTACATAACTTAAATTAGGCTATTCCTTTACTCAATGAGGAGACTAGAACCAGGTAAGGGAGGTAAGTCGACGTGACGGTGCTCAACAGGAGCTGCAGAGGGTTCCAACAAGGATTCCAACAAGGACAGAAATCTGGTAAGCTCTCTGACTTCAGATTTGCAAATCTTTGTGAAATCTGCAAATCTCTGTAACTCCTACAAATCATAGCAAATCCGTGCAAATCAACACGACGTCTGCAAATCTGCTTGCAATCTACTTGAAATCTGAAATCCAAGTGAAACCTGCAAATCTGCAAATTTCTATCAATACGAAATCTACTTGCAAATCCCCACAAATCACTGTTCTCAAGCTCTCAAGTTGGCTTGTCGTGATTTTCAGTGACAATGAGTAAATCAAGACGTTTGTTTAGCAGGAGCATACCTGTAGTGGCAAACCCAACAGAAGCTTATACAATTGGAGACATGCAGGAGAGCATTCACGCTATCTCCTCAACCCTTTCACCAAAGCAGCAAGAGAGGTCAGTTCCGAATAGATTCTACTATCACCGGAGGCTCTAAATCCAGTTGGAAAGAATTTTCCCTGTCATTCACCTTAAAGAAATATTCATCGGCTGTCAGGCCCATTCTCACATTAAAAGCCAGCACTTACTAAAGCAATGCGTGTTCTTCGGTGAGCGGTATATGTAAACGGAATCACCGAATTTTGGCAAGTTACTTGACAGTCAGTACAATGAACTGCATTGAAACATGTAGGTAGTTGCCAGAGCGATCATGCGTGAAATTCATTGATAATACAATTTTAGTAATATGAGCAGATTTCTGCAAGGATCACTTTATAGTTTCCATATGACGTACCGAGAGATAGAAGGTCATCTCATGTGATGGTGTGATGCCCTCATTTGGCTGGCATAAAAATTATCAATTAAGGAGGGGAGAATAAATTCCAGCCGGTGTTAGAACAACTGATGGGAATTTGTCTGAATTGGGGAAGGTCAAAGGGATGATTAAGAAAATGACAATGTTGGGATATAATTGCTACGATTGACGAGGATTCTTTGGAATTGCTGTCTCTTCAGCTTTGTTTGCAGTAGGAATTCTGGTGTATCGGAATGAGAATTGAGGACAGATGGAGTGGTGTCAAGATGAGCTGGGTAGATGGGCACTGGGGGCTAATAGGGTCGTGGCTAATGAGGTAGTGAGGGGCAAAATGGGGTGGTCAAGCTTTAAAATAAAAGAGGAAGTGGCTAAGATGGGTTTTTACAAGAGACTGAGGGGTTTACCAGAAGAATGTTTGGGGCGTAAGACATATGAGTATGCTACACGGAGAAGTAGGAATGGGAGGGTGGATAGGGCCTGGGGATTGGCGGAGAAATATGTGTGGGTAAGAGGGGGAAGGAGGTGGAATCTGAGGGGTGGAGATGGGCAGGATGGCTGGCAAATATCTGCAGTGGGTACTGGGACGAAAAACGGGAGATTGGTTACAAAAGGTTCTACCAAGAGCATTGGGAAAGTGTTCTGTTCAGAGCTTGGGTGGGTCTCTGGACATGTGGGCATTACTTGGGAAGTTGAGCGGGAAGGAGGAGGATGGAACATGTGGATTTATGGGAAGGGGAGGAGACGTTGGAGCATGTCTTGATTGGGTGCTGCAAGTTGGAGGATGTGAGGTGGAGGTAGGAGTGGGGAGGAAGAATGGGAGGGGAAGCTATTAAGTAGCTGCTGGGGTGGAGGGAGCAGTTGTCAAGTGGGGGAAGTGGATCTTGGTGGTTTGGTTGAACAGGAATTTTAAAGGTGGAAGTACCACGTTTTAGTTTTTGGTGGGTTACACAGCGAGTGGGGCTGCGCCCCGATTCAAAAGGGCAACCCATATCATCATCTTCATCATCATTTCTAAAATCTGCCAACTGAGGGTGCCACTTTGCAAACCTGCTGCGCCGCTATTTGTGTTGTCTACTTGCAGAGCATTGTGGACGGCAAAGCAGATATAGCCTTTACTCTGAGAGGCTCTAGTTAGCGAGGCATCTACCTAATGCCTGTTTAGCTTATGTTAAACAAATCGCTAGCGCATGTCTGTTACTGCTAGGTTACTTCGCTGCTCAATATGATTGCTTACTGCATGTAAGTTATGAAATTTATTAGTTTTATTACATGTTATTTATGGTATCAAGAGTGAAGACGTACACACTCTTGATGATATACATACTAAGTTCTAAACCGTGTTACGTTTTGTTGTCAAACGAATCTCTGGTGCATTTTTATAATGACTTCTTGGGTCATGGTGGTTTATCATTATTTTGTTTGTCCTTTTTTTTACCAACCGTTATATTTGGTAGTTTGTTGTTACATTAATGGGTATATTATCCAGCCGTCGGGCATTGCGGCTATAGAGCAACGACATTAATACCACATTGGCTACAGAGCTGCACATCACAACCGGTCATTGGGCTAACTGCAAGGGGCACTGGATGACATGGAAGTAAAAAACAATGGCGTTTAGTCAAGCCAATGCTGTCAGAATGGCTTTCTTAGGCGTAAAAAAAACATTATTTTGACCAATCCCATAGGCTACGAAACACACATTACGGCAAAAGAAAATATTCCACTTGCTGCAAATTGCAGTAGCTGCCAACAAATCACATATTTTTAGGCCTAAGAAGCCACCGACACAGCATTGGTTAAACAAACTGTGCTAATGTCCTTACCTCCGTGTATACTTAGTGCCCCATCCAGCTAGCAACGACTGGATGCGAATTCCGTGTGAATACGATGTCATTGTCACTGCCGGTCCCTGTTCTAGTGGGAGTTTGGGTTCCCAGCCTGAAAATGCAGTGTAGTTGCCGCATACCTTTTGTTCCACCGACGAGAGTTGCGAAAATGATTGCGCTTTCGGTGGCGGCAAACGCTTGTGTTGAGCTTTCAGGTTTGGGAGTGTCAATACGTTCGGATTCCCAGATGACAATAAAACACCTGCAAGGGTGCCTCCGGAAAACGGACTTTTCTCATCCCGTTATCCTGGATATCAGAATGAGTGTTCTGCAAGTGATTTTGAGTGGGAGGCGGGTGTCTATAGCGCGGGTGCCGGGTCATGCGAGGGTGAATGGAAATGAAGTGGTGGATTTCCTGTCTAAGCGGTATCAGAGTGAGGAGTGTGGGTCGATTGAGGTAGTGAACTGTCCTAGGGACCTAACATCGGTGGGGTACAGGGTTGCACAGGCTAGGTGGGAGGATGAGTGGTTTGAGAGGGTGCCGGGTACCCAGTATTTAACATCCAACCCACATTGTCCTATACCATGCACCACGGCTGTTTGCCGTGATGTCATCATGAGTTGGCCACTGACGAACGAGAATAGCGGATCTTTGGCTGTCTGAATGGACTAGCCCAGTCACGTCGTCACGGCAAACAGCCGTGGCGCCGTGGCTTATCTGACGGCGTTGGATTTGCTGCCTCAGAGGTCGGCGGTTGTTGTGTCCAGGCTGTGCCTGGGGCACATCAGACTAAATTTTTTTCTGGCCAAGTGGTATGAAGGCGTCTCCCCTTTGTGTTTTTGCGGGACGGAGGATGAGACGATTGAACACTTCCTTCTGCGGAGCCCGTTATCTTCTACAGTGCGATCACTTTGGTTGAGCCGCTTCCTGGGAGAGGTGCAAGCTCTTCTGTCGGTTTCGCCTCATGGTTGCTACGGTGTTCGTGGCCTGAAAGCCGTTGTGGCGTTCAGTGCAACAACTGGTTGGTTGGTTGTAATTTTGTTGCTGTGGGGCTGGTGGCCAGGTATGGCTGTAGCTCCCCGAATAAAGCACTCACTCACTCATTACAGAACGACAACGGGGCTATTGTTCTTTACTCTAATCAAAAGTAAATTATGGAGTCTCACTTTTGTGTGTCCATAATTTGCTTTTGCTCTAATCCATGGAATAAATGTTAAAGTTAGTTAAAGTGGCACCAAGGTGGCACTATCACCGATTGAAAGTATGCTGAACCTGGCAACATCTAGCACTATCTAATACTATCTAGCACTTGCTTGCACCAAGAGAAGATAATGCACGTCATTTCTTTCAACGAAACAAACAAACCACGACCTCCTTAAAGTGGCACTATCACCGATTGAAATGCGAACGAAAATACCGTGGGGCGCCATCTAGTGACATTGATATTGTTAACCTTTATAGCTTGCTCGCAGGTGCACGAGGATGAACCAAATTTTCACTCAATAATTAAGGATGTCGTGGCTTGTTTGTTTCGTTAAAAGAAATGCCGTTATGCATTCCTTCGCTTGGTGCAAGCAAACGCTAGATGGTACCACACAGCGCTAGATGTTGTCAGAATTCGTCTGCTTTCAATCGGTGATAGTGCCACTTTAATTATTGAGTGAAAATTTGGAACATCCTCGTGCACATGGGAGCAAGCCATAAAGATTAACAACATCACTGCCTCTAGATGGCGTCATGGTATTTTCGTTCGTTTTTCAATCATTGATAGTGCCACTTCATAATGACGGTTCGTCTCTCCGATGCGAGCGGTCGACAAACCTGGAAATGGTATGAGAGTTGCGGATCCATCATTAATCTAGATTTGCAGACTTCATGTGATTTGCAGATTTGTGAAGATTTTCAAAATTTTCAAGATTTTCAAATTTGTAGATTTGCACCAAGAATTGAAAATTCGCACCGAGATTTTCATATTAGCATGGATTTTAGTTGATTTTATATGAATTTTCAGATTTACAAATTTGTGCTGATATTAGTAGATTTGCATAGATTTGTGGACTTACGGATTTGTAGACTGAGCATTGAAGATCTGCACGGTTTTCGATTGATTTGCATGGATTTGCAGATTTACAAAAAGATTTCCAGATTTCACGTCGATTTCCGAATCCGTTATCAGAATCCGCTATCCGCTATAAGATAATATATTATTTCCTAACTATTTCATAACAGAAGGACGAGATTTCAAAGTTTGTCGGAAATTACGTCATTTATGAACGTCCTCACTTCCCTGGCGACAGTTGGGGGAAACAAACGGTCAATGGCGGCCTCCAGCTGAGAGAAGTGAAATTGTTGTTTGTAGTTTGTGCTTTCGAAAACCGTTGTTGGTGATGATGAATTTGTGAAGAGAGATACTGCTTAAAATGATGGGTAGTGGCCTGGACAACGCCCAATGGCTATCCATCAACGAAGATGCTTTATTTTTACACGACGGGTTGATCCGCGTCACGGATTTGGTGGATTTGCCGACGGACGGGCAAGCGTCAACATCGGACAGCGATCACGAAATCGTCACTTTTGACACGAAAAATCCCAAAGAATTAAGCCAGAGAATCCTGACATTATGCGGGAAACAAAACAACACGTACGCCCGGTTAATGGAATACAGACTGAACGCCCTACGCGGTTTGTGGACAGCCCAGAGACAACTTTCCGTAGAGCCCGATCGAGAAACCTCCGAGTCGAGCGACGAGACGTTGATCCTTTTACGAAAACAGGGTCTGTGGCAGCAAACGGAGCCCACTTCTTTTTCGTCTCGCGTCAGCCTGCTCCTAGTTTTTCCCCTATTACAATCCCAGAGTCGGACTGACCCTAGCCTGTGCGGCATTACGACAGATTTATTGTTACATTGCTTGCGAGATTGTCCTCCCCTCAGCCTAGCCAAAGAGCCTAGCGATTGTTTGCAAGGACTGGAAAATTTGCTGTGTAACTGGTTGGGGGAAGACGCGAGCGAAAATGACCACGTCAATATACGGGAAGCAATTCAGAAAGAAAATGCGGCTTCTGCGTTAGTGGCACTTGCTTGTGCTAGGTAAGAAGGGTTACGGTAGCAATTTACGAATGCTGGGCCAAACTCGTATTTATAAATACTGTAAACAAATACTGTAAACGGGAACAACAATGAGCCTCACTGACCTGTATTTTGTTGCTCTAGAGCAGGTGTGGACAACCCCCGGCCCACGGACCTCATGCGGCGCCCGCCGACCACCTAAGTCCGACCCGCCACGGCCTAAAAGCAAAAACTTTTGTAACCGGCCCACATCGTGTCATCCAGACTTAAAATATGTAGCGTGCAGGTCTTGAGAGTTATTAACAAAACCCTATGTAAAAATAGGACATTTCCGTTCACAAACGATCGAATTGGGTGACTAAAATAAAGTCACGTGTATATGTGGTGTAGTATGCGTACAGGGCCTAATTTAGTTTTAAAGAAAAGTACTTGAGTTATAAGTCCACCGTTAAGGGCTCGACTCATTTTATCATTACTTTTAGGTAGTGTGGCCCGCAGGCTTAAAAGGTTGCCCACCCCTGCTCTAGAATTATCTTCGTTATAGCTCGCAGAACAACTTTTTCCCAGTCTTCGTTTGGGACTCGGTAACATCGAAGGTTGGGGACTATTTGGCCCCAGTCATCTCACCACGTTCGCTTGTACCCCGCCCAAACTAGCATATGTTCCTACTCCAGTCATGGTGTCGTAGCCGTCTTGTGCAATTGGGCACTGACCATTACCCTTCTGCTATCTTTTCGTGGTTGGGGACTAGCGAATAAGTTGACTGAGGCAAATAGAGTACCAATTTTCGATGGTTTTGTAGGGGCCAAACGAAGCCGTTGACCCAAAAATGGTGTGGCAAAAAAGTTGTTCAGAGGATCAACTTTTTGTTGGTGTAGGTTCAAGTAATTTTGCACAACAAGACGCAAATTAGAGAGAGAGTCCTTATTCGTCCCTCGTTCCGTAAACCATCACAACGGTTCCAGTTTCCACATTTTCAGGCAGGTGCTATAGTTCACCTCTGGTTGTGGCTGGTGAAACCTCTATTAGCTGGGGTTTTTTTTGGGAGGGGGCAATACGATTTGATTTCAGGCGACTTAAATTCCAGCCTTGTTTGCTTGGGCTGCGACTGGCGGCAAAGTTCTGAACTAGGACAGGATTCCCACCAAACGGGAGAATCTGGAAAACTCGCAGAATTTAAACTACATTTGAAACTCGGGGAATTTTTAGATTTTTCATAAAAAACTGGGGAAACTCGGGAGGGGGACGGGGGGACAAAGCCACACTTTTAGGCATAATCCTAACTGCACTCAACACATTTTGTTAAAACATTGTGGTAAAATACAGAGTCCTTATATCATACTTCTGTGTTTACACCTTATTAAATCGTGATACTCTTTTCCACTAAATGAGCCCTAAATAGCAGGCAAATAAAACTGGTAAAATGTGTGGGAAAATGTCCTAATTTTGGTAAACGGCTTAGTAGCTAAATTGACCTCCACTATCTCTGTAAAACCTAGAATACTCAGGGAAATTATTTCAGTATTTTGATGGGAACCCTGTAGGAGCCTGTAGGCCACTGAAGTACCGTGTGCATTTTCAACAGCACGGCACAGTGAGCGTTTTGGACTTCAGACTGAATACATAGCTTGCCGACCATTGCCTGGTTGTGTCAGTTCTCAGTGATTGTTATTAATTGACCGTTGTGGTTTGCATTCGCACGGCATGGTATGGCACGGCACTTCATACAAACGTTATTCCTGAAATCGCTTAAAATTTGCACTCCAAGATCAGTTACCGTTGGGCGAAAAAATCTGGTGCCAAGTGTAACTTGAAACAAATGATGTAACATCCTACTTTGACCACTGACTTCATGGCATTTGGTGTACTAGTTAGCTGCACTTAACCTAGTGTTTGTATTAAACTTCAGTACTGTGTTTTCAAATCAAAACCTCGTAAACGCAGAAATATTCTTGCTGTCCATAGTTACTCCATTTAGTGAGGGGGAGGGAAATCCAAAGAAACAGTGTACGAGACTAAAACCCACAAAATTTTCCTACAAATTTTTCAAATTTCCGCAGCCTTTCACCATATAAGCAAGCCATTTTTTACTGAATTTCCACAGTTCTCTGAAATTTCCCGCGAACCTCGTTGTAGCGTTCCGACGTATTCTGCACACCGGTGCTTGCATGTGATGTGGCCAACCACTAAAATAGTTGAGACTGAGAGTTTAGCGAGTGTCGGCAGCCATGCCGTGGTGTGGGGGGGGGGGGGGGGTCACGCCCTCGAAGCTCCTACAGATGGTCAGTTTTTCCGTCAAAACAGTGCTGAGAATTTGGGTTGTTTGAAAAACATAGGCTTAGGCTACAATATTATGTTTTTCTTTCTTTTGTAATAAAGAGCGAGCCTATGGAGGCAAACCTAGTTATGTTGCCTTTTGGACTTAAATGTTGACTGCCTGAGCGGGTAATTGAACCCAGGACCTTTGAAACGCACCGCTA
The DNA here is from genome assembly GCA_023313725.1 of Lithobius niger. Classification (NCBI taxonomy): domain Eukaryota; kingdom Metazoa; phylum Arthropoda; class Chilopoda; order Lithobiomorpha; family Lithobiidae; genus Lithobius; species Lithobius niger. Next base: position 53,128 of record JAHWFP010031004.1, read on the forward strand.
AGCCATTCTGACACGAGCCTACTACTGGCTTAGCGGTAGGACTTCGGCCCTTGGTTTCAGAAGGCTACGTTAATAGGTTTGCATCCTTATTTATGTAACATGTATTGAGCCCATTTTGCTTTCCGTCCTGTTTAATTCTTTGGCCATGGTAATAAATTTATCACATTGAACATGAAAACCAATGAAGATGGAAAGGTGGAAGTATGCAGCTCCTCGTACTAGGTATAGCATGAAAACGTGCTGCCTTATTCGCCAAAGTTTCTACAGCACTTCTATACAAAATCTAGTACCGTAAATCGTGTATTAAAAGCCCCGTTGAAGCTAAAACCTAACCCCTAAAATGCTGCAAAGTCAAAATCATGAAATAGTGGAGTTAAAGCCCACCCCTCAAATTGTCGTTTTTCTACGAAAAATTACCTAAAAGTTATATGATGTGAATAAAGACAGTACTGCTTGCTGTGTTTACTGGCCCATTCTCCCTCCCTGTAGTAATAGTGGACTCCTTTAGCTCCTAGCACCTGCACAAGGCCTGGGCATCTCTCATCTAAGCCTCCTCCCTTCTTCACAGCAATTAAAAGGATGTAAAAATTGGTCTTTCGAAGATCGTTCAAAAGCTTCGAACTTTCTGTAATAGATGTCCAGAAAGGTTAGAAAATTGATAATGCTTGATTTAAAGCCCACATCCCTATTTTTGCCAAATTAACTGCATAAGTCCATGAGCGTTTAATCCACGATTTACCGGTAAAAAAAATCAGCTCTTTAAGTAACTCTTGGCTTTCTGCTCTTTAGCTTGCTGAATGCTATCCAGTTTTGAGCTTGTTTTTGCTACTACCTCCAAAATACTTTTAGTTTCAGTTTAAATTGCATATTTAATGCGTAAATACCCAAATTTAACAATTTAAAAGCTAGGCTATATACAGGATGAGGCAACTAAAGTGTTACTAGCCGATATCCTGTGAATAGCTAATGAGAGAATAATAATGATAGAAATGCAATGATGGGTGTGATGGGGGACAGTTTCAAGAGAAAAAAGGAATAACCTTGAATTGATATTTAAAGGTCATCCTCGTGGTATCTTCCAAACGAGGTACGATACCGCAAAAAAAGTAAGTTAGAAAGTTGGACACAAGGAGACAATATGACCACAGGAAAAAAAAAACAGATTCAAAATCGGATAATAAATAAAATAGTTACAATGATAAAGCTAACTCTGAACATGCTGGCTGCACTGTGGTGAAGCCAATTGCCGAGAGGTTGGCTTCACTACAGTGCAGCCAGCACGTTCAGAGTTAGTTTTTAAACATCATCGTAACTATCGAAATGTGGTATTATCAGACTTCTGATACAAATTTCCACAGTTTGCCCATTATTTATTTATTGAGTTTATTTTTACCTTCTTTCACATTCTAGTATCCCGTGTCACATGATTTTTTGTTTGTTTGTAAATCCTAGGGGTTCTGTCAAGACGTTCATTCATACAGTTCACTTACTTCAAAATCTTCCCGATTTGGGCAGCCTTACTGTTGCTGATGTTCTACAGAAGCTCTTGGCTCTAGAAGGAGGCGTTGGATGCCCTTCATCACTACTTGGCTCAAAACACGTTTTGTGCTGGGATTTTGAAGATTTTCTCACAGCACCACCAGAAAAAGAATCTAACGATAAGGACAAAGGTGAGTATGGTGTTATGTCTTAAGAAAAGTAGCACAGGATACTTCTGTTCAATGGTGTAAGGCATTGGAATGTCCACACATGGTTCATCTTCACATGCGGTCATGAAGAAACCTGAAATTTCAAAGCATGAATCGAATTTTTTAAACGGTGGTCCTACGCGGCTGCGTTGCTTGCATGTGCCGTGAGCCAGTTCAGCTGGGATGCGGAGCATTGTTTTTGGCTTACAGGGGTTGAATTTCCGTAGGGGTAGAATTTACTAACCCCTACTGTTCTGACCTGTTTAGAGCGTCGTTCATGAGTTAACGAGTTCAACTTTCTTTGCTTTGAGTAGAGTTTGAGGGTTGAATACCAATTTTCTAGCTGGGATAGGTTGTAGTATTCGTAGTAATTCTTTGTACACATGGGAAGTTGAAAAAGGCTAGGCCTCCATGCTGGCTGTGTGAATGAAGTGGATGAGGTAAAAGCAATTTTTACCCGAGAACCATGTTATTATAGTTGTCGTGTGATCTTATTGCACTTGTTAAAATGTTGGAGGAGTTTTTATTGTTCTGTCTTTATTTTTTTGTATCATTTTCATTTGTACTTTTTCTTTTTATTACAGAAAGTGATTACAGAAGAAGTATTGCTTGCGATGGGAAATTCCTGTATACGACCAGTTGCTCTGGATATAACTTGGCCAAAATTGGAAACGGATATCACGGAACGTTGAGGTACGCTCCACCTTATTATAGTCATACAATTATTATACCTGTAGATAGTAAGCTGCCACTATAAAATTTTGCTGAACGCAGAATAATTAGATAGCATGTCACCTCTGAATAAATCGAAACAAAATCGAAATTCAGTTTACCGCAGCGATATTAGAGACGGGTAGGAGATGAATTTGCGTTGGAAATACAATTTCTTATGTCTGGCTCACTGGGCACTTGCATACAACGTCCAAGCTTCTGTCAAGCAAGTTTATAAGTTTGAGAAAAGGTTGGGATTGTTTTGGCCTTGAAGCCTCAAATCATTCACTCCACCGGTGAGACTGCCTTACATCCGAACGCCAGCTGTATCGAAGGAAACTTAGGATGTACTGTAGTTAAGAAGAATAATAAGTAATCTATTATTATTTTATTCTTTATAAGTGTTTATTGTGAAGGTCCAATATAATTAAGGTGTATTCTGATTAAATTTGTTCAAAAATCGGATTAAGCCACATTTGATCCTGTCTTTTGGGATTTTTTGGTTGCAGGAGAATTGACAGGAGTTGGGTTAGAGTTGGTGTTGTAGTGGTCTGTTCCAAATAACTCAAACTGGTTGCTTGGCTGCATCGATTTCTTGGTTGACAAAAGCAAACCGAATTGAATCTTATGTCTGAGCGTGGATTGATAATAAATTTAGAATTTGTAGTTGGAAATGTTGAAAGATAAACGAGAATAGTAAAAGGCGTAGGAGAAGACTTTCATACTTTGGCGTGTTTATGTCCATACCACCGCCTCCATCTTAAAATCTAACGCCGCATGCGCCGCCACTGGTTCAGTTACTAATACACCCGGCCACTGCCGCCATCACTGTTAAATCGGCCATTGTTTTTAACAAATGCAGTACATGTGTCGTTATTAGTGCTTTTATATATGCTTTTTTTCTTTCTATTAAGCAAGAAACTTTAATTAGTTTTTTCACTGATTTTGGTTTTATTGCAGCGTCTTCAGTTTTTGTTTATCTGATTAGTGTAATAATTCAGTAAAAACTGTTAACCGGTTTCTTTAAAAACCATAAACTGCCACCAGTATCAGCAAGTTAAGTACATTCTAGAGGTTAAAGGGTGGGTCTTCCATCCTAGACTATACTGACTGGCCCTGTAAATGGAATTCTGTAAAATGTATCCTTTGTATACGTCTTGGCAAGCAACAGGTCATTTTCATCTAGTTGAAAATTATCATCCATCATTAAACTAATGCTGATGAATTTGTATTTTATTTGTTACGTTGTTTGAAGGTTTGCATAGAGTAAAAAAAAGTAAATTTGTTCATAACCATTATATTATTTTCTTATACAGAGGTTGTTTGTATGCACGGAACACTACTCTGGGGCCTGGGCTTGTGGCTTGGGGAAGTGGGGTTCTGTTATTTCGCCCTTATGACTTCGACACTGAAAAGGAAGATGGGCGATTAGCGATGTTGTTAAATCCGTCGACACTGCAGGTAGGCAATCAAAATATTTACGAAGAACAATTACTATAAATTTTGTAGTAAACGCCCAGGCAAAGCTAGTATAACCACACTCCCAATGCTTTCAAGGCCAAAATCATGACATAGGTTTTCGCCCACTCCTTAAATCATCGTTTTTTCGGCTGTAAAATTAAACGCGTCATGCAGCTTTCACAAATGTGAATTGTGTGGCACTCGTCATTTGGCCAGTAGACATTAAAATGCACTCATCATTGTCCATAACCTCCTCACAATGTAGAAACAATTTTAGCAGTTGTACTGCTACTTAATGCTTAATATTCTTTGCATTAATTAATCTAGTGTCCAATCGGCTAAAGTGACTAGCAACGGTATTGCACACCAGGGCTCGAAATAAGCAGTATCGCTTCGCAATTTGCTCCACCAGTTTCTGTTGTTGCTATGTATAAATTAAAATGCATCGCAGTTGTTGCTAATAATTTTTTTCCTCTTTCCTCCGCATTCCTCCAGTAAGTAGAATCCTCACCTGTTGAAAGTAAACAATCTGTGACAATTGCTACCAACTTGCACATTCCCCTCTTCCCCAGAGGCAGAACTTTCAGTCTCAGGATAGCGTCAGTAAAATTTTTTGCCTTGTATTTAAACTAGACTAGCTAGTTAACCGAAGTCAACGGTACGAATTTTCTTGTGCTGCCTTAGTGCCGAGTAGAACTCGGTTGAAAAACAAAGTGAATATTTTACTGGTGGCATTTTGTGACAATGGGAGTAATTGCTGTTGGCACACTTTCAAAGTTTAATTTACGATCCTAATGCTGTAAGACAATTTGTAATACTAGCTGCGCCCGCATGACATTAGACCGGTCTAGTAGGAACTAGGAAGCCATGTTATCATACTGCCTTGTTGTTGTCGCATTGGTTTTTGGACACACGTTACTCTTGGACACACGTTACTCTCAGAACTCCTTCACTACTTGGTTGCTGTGAAGTAGTTCTGAGGAAGTTCTAACTACCATCCTCTCCGTACTAAATTCCTGGCATCCAGCTAGCGTCTTCACGCACGAGGAAGAAGTTGAGAAGCACTTAACTTTCCGCGACTTTAACCTCAGCAGGGAAAAGTAGTACCTATGAGCCTTACCAAAAACCTGCGCTCTTTGGGCGAGCGATTCCTTTTCACTGCAACCACCCACGCTCCCAACTGAAGGCAATTGTCGCCAATGAACTTTGCAGGATTGTGTCATTCTTAGATCCCCCCACATGTGCGAAGAAGTTTCTCGCGCTTGCAAAGACGAAGTTTCTCCAACTCCACTACCCAGTTAGTCTTGTCAACGCAGAGAACAAGAAGTCATGTTTCGGGCCCGAGAAAAATGGAACCGGAGCAAGGTGTGCAGGCCGGTCTGTGAACATTCATATGAAGTGGTTACTTAATACTTATGTTCCAGGGAGAAGTGAGAAGTTACATAAAGTTCTCAGTGACCACGGTGTACGCTGCTTTTTCAAGCACCCTCCCAACTTGAAGTTACTGAGAACCAAGAGTAACATGTCACCCCCCCCCCCCAACCTTCCCCCGAGTCCACGCACCCAACCGCCACCCCCCACCGGTTCCAACCCATCGCTATACAACTAGGCTGACCGACTCGCCCAGCCACTTCCCCCCTCCACCACCACATGTTCCTCCAATTGCCCCACCTGTAGCAGTACCAACTCCATCCGGGTAAGTGTCCCCTCCCACCTGCTTTCGCAAAGTGGGGTCGTATACTGTGTCCCTTACGGCGAGTGCAGCGCATCACAGTGTACATTGGTGAGACTCATCGCAAGGTCCAAGCACGTCTTAAAGAACACGTCGGAGACACCCTGGGAGGAAAGGAGAAAAAAAAATTGCTCTCCATCACAACAAAGAAAAATACTATCTCCAGGGATAAGGCTTCTGTTCTCTTAAAATCCAACAAACGCAATGACTGCCATCTCAGGGCACTGGAGTCACTTACCATTAAACATTTCTCCAAGAATTGTATACCACTCATGAACATCCAAAATCCTGGATATGCAAACACTGATCGCCTGGTGCGGCCAATTCGCACATCAAAACTTGACAGAAAGTGGGCACTCCAGATTCAACCCGCGATATAGATCAGGGGTTCTCACCACTTGCACGAATTTTAAAAGAACGATGTAGTGACTCATAGTTTTCTAACTAACTTCTGATGAAGGCGAACGCGATAATTTAGCCAATATTTAAGTGAACCTTTTTAATGTGTTCTTCTGTGTGGTATTGTGTGCTTTTCCTTTTATTATGTAATGTTTTTATTGTACTTTTTTTTTTTACTTGCAGGCAGAGGGAGTGGTTATCCTGCCATTCGATCGCATTCCTGACATTGCCGTGACAACTATTCAGTTCACAAGCGATGGGTGCCATTTCTTTTGGATATGGGTTCCTCGTGCCTCCACTGAGAAGAAGGGCCAGTCGGTATACGTAGACGTTTTACGCTTAAAGGTGTGTACGGAATCAACAAAACAGAGTAGCAATGGTAGCAAACAAATTAGATCGAAAGTATTACCAATACTTTCGATGCTGTTAAACTATTTTGGTTAATCCTATTCTTTAGTACTGTACAAATTATTTGACATATCCCCCGTAATTGTAGAAATTGTTTGGGAGGGGGGGGGGGGTAGGTGGAGATACCAATATTGGCATGTTTCAAGGTGAAGAAAGAATTAAAACTAGAAACCATTTCCTAATACGTACCCGTTCAATCAATTCAGCAACAGATTATGTATTAATATTTATTTGGCTTATATGCATTTCAGGAAAATGAAGTGGAGTCGGTTGCAGTCCAGAAAAGAGTTATTCTTCAACGCAAAGATGAAATGTCTAACAAAAGCTTCAACGAATCTCTTTTGGCCCGTTTTCGTCCTTTTCGATCAACTGCTGCAGCTACTCTTGTTGCCCTCACAGGGTCCAATAGCAATGCCTCTACCCCTTCTCAGGAAGTTGCCCGTAAGCTCAAGCGTTTCTCCTTTTGCTTGATATAATTTGCTACATTGCGGGTTTTCTCTTCTACATCCATGCGTGCGTAAAATTCGAAGCTTCACCAAAAACAAATGGAAAATGTTGACCATTTTCTGTGCGATCGTGCATTCTACGGGATGTCTAAACGGGGAATATGGCCAAGAATAAATCAACGGTTTGGACTCTTATTTTTCTTTTACTTTTGAATACAAGCATTCAAATTCTTTTTCGTTCTTTACCCATTTATGCCAATAATCCTAAGTGACAAACTAGATTAATTTATTTTGTTTTAGTAACATTTAATCAATACATTGATTTTTTTTTTACTGACAGTAAGATAGTTCGGAACGTCGTGTGTTCTACGTTCCCACGATTATGTTTACTACAGTTTACAAATAATTGCTACAAAAGTACTGTTCATTACTGCATTGGAGAATTATTAAACTTAGTATCGGTATTGGTCAGAAATTACTAGTTTTAAGTATTCGTTTCGAAACTATCGGGTTAACAAGTTTCGTTATTAAATTGTTAAAAGTGAACTTTCATAGCCTTAATTGTAGCATACTCATTCTACATTAGAAAGCTTTACTTGGTTTCTTGGGACTGTAAAATCCTAGTTTTATGGTACTGTACTCGAAATACGTCAGGATAGGTTGAGCGGATGGCCTAGTGATATTGTACGGTATGGTTATAAATATATTACTTAATGTACATATGAGCTGCCGTACATATGAGCTGCCCTCGTCCTCTTCGCTCCACCGTACCAGGCATACGGTAAATCGTAGCCCATACAAGAACCCGAGAGACTTACGGTTGCAAGTCGGCTTCAAGAACCGCGCGATAACTTAAAGTAGGAGTATAGCCTCAATGCGTCTGTCCACTAGTTGGCCAGAAAACCCAAGAGACTCCTCTCTCTTCTCATGTGATGCTGGTCCCTCTCGTAGCGTCTTTGAGCGGCTGCAGGCTTCTTTTCTTCCCCTCGGGCGGAAAGTGTCCAGTGTCGTCATCTTGTCCAGTTGACTATTTAGCACTGCCTGAAAACTGATATGAAAGTTACATATTGGGTTTATTGGTCCTTAGATACGGTGTGCATGTGGTAGACTGTGTGTTATCAGTTTTAAAGGGTTTTGGCTATTTCTACTCCCCTTCAGGACAGGGAGATATTAATTCGTCTAAGTTTAAGTAATAGGTTTGTAAATATTTTTTTTTTAAGTGCTGTTTATTTTTGTTCTATTTTAGCTAACACGAGCACTGGATTACCTTTAAAGAATCTTGCCCGTGCACCATTATACACGTGCGGAAACTCAATTGTGATGCTTTCTTCCGCACCGGGCAGTGGTAGCAATTCAACGGCACGGTCTCTTTTTGGGAGCGGTTCCAACTTAGCGAGTCTTCGAGGTATGCTTAATGCAGTCCCATTGCGACTCATTTAGTGTTCAAATGGTAAAAGTCGTGTTAAAAGTTATGTGTTCATGATGTCTTGAAGTAAAATAGAAGTTTCAGCCATTCAAAGCAAACCAATGTTATGCACTTGACAAGATGAAAAGTGGGTGTGGATTGTTCACATTTTTTGTATGTATGCAGAATGTGGGAGAGCGTGTTTATGTTTAAACGCTTTGGAAAAATTTTTATTTGGTTTTATTTTCCCTTTTAGCCCTGATGATGCCTTATTAAGTGAAAGTGTTTGGCTGCCTTAAATTTGAAGATTTCTTAATGGCTAAACTTCTTTTTTTAAAGTAGTGTTGTAACTCGAAATGTGTTCCGAAAAGATCCAAGCAGTGCATTGAACGGCAACATATTAGCACGTGCAAGACTGCACTGATATTGATGCCAGTAAGCTTTCCACACCGCAGTTTCAGATAAGATCGGTATTGGCCGACGGTATTAGATAACCCCATATTTTGTGATAATTCGCTAAAAATTGACCGATTTTGATGTTCAGATGCACGTTTCTAGCCTTTATCCAGAGGTTCAAATTGTGAAAATTTCAAGCCCATAGCTGAAGTCGTTCTGAAGTTTTTTTTTGTTACGAAAACCAAAAATGAGTCCCAAAAAAGGCAACTTGAGAGCAAGAAATTTATTGACGAAGTCCGAAAACTGAATATTTTTCATAAGCAGAGTCCTTTCTCTCCAACTCGAGTTGGTTAGGTCAAGGTTTGGTTGGCTCTTTTTTTTTTTTTACAAAAATAAGAACTGTTAGCATCTTTATTAGATTTGGTGCAGCTGTGTTAACTTGCTATCAAAAGGCACTTTTTTTTTTATTAGGACCTATCATGTAACCTAAATGTTATCATTACTCATGACGCACAATTTAAAAAATCGATACGCTAGACACTAGACAGTATCATAAATTTTCGACGACCGGAATGAGAATAACAGTCCGTTTGTCTTCTTCAGGCTGTAAGCACTAGGGACCGACCGAATCTACTTTTATCATCGGGTCCGGATAATTTACAAGATTTGGCGAATCGGATCCGGATCCTAATTGAATCCAAAATAAAACCTTTGTTGATTCTTCAGCCCTTTGCTTTTTATGCAGACTAAATTTGCTCTCTAGCTGAGTAAAGTAGCAAAGTAAGTAAATTTAAAGACTTGAGTACACATTTTCACAACTTGTTCATTGATTTTTCCCTTATAACTTCTGAACAGTTTATGCTAGCAATTTTAAATTAGCTCCATTGGAAAGCTGGTGAAAAAAACGCTTCGAATGGTACATTGGAATGTTGAAAACGGCCAAATATTAGCGAAGTTATTGAGAAATCGTCCAGACATTAAAAATTTTGCCGAATCCAAATCGAATCCGAACCCTAAAGATCCGGCTTCAGATCCGGTTCGGATTCGGTCGATCCCTAGGTCTGAACACACTTTAATGTTTTGTACATTTTACCGAAAACAAACTTACGGAAAAAAACAACCTTAAACCTGTCTCGTCACTTTGTTTTAGCTCTTACCATCAATGTTTGCTTTAATGTATCTGATGGCCAGTATAACAGTCGTAGTGATCTCGTTGATGCTCCTGCCTGTGCGCTTGCTAGAGGAGCCCCTTTGCAGAGTCTCGGTAAGTGTTTGGAAAGTATAGAATTTACATTAAGTACCCTGGTATGCACTGCTGAGTTATAATTGATGACTATCATTCCAGGTCTTTGCTATGATGCTTTAAATAACATGATCTGGAGCTGTTCTAATCATTGGATTGACCAATTTTACAACCCTGGTCATCAAGCTAGTCATCACGTAAGCCTGCGTCTTGGAACTGACACTTCACGTCAGCAGATGCCTGAAGGTACACACTATTTTTTTAACGGAATTGTCTGTCTTCTAGTGTTGCTTTTTTTGACTAAATTACTTCAGAAACCAATGGAATCACCTGAAGATGATATTTTATATTGTTTTAATAATTTCTGAAACTTAAACTTTTCGTAAACCTTGTGAAGCACACCTTTTGAGAAAGTATCGGGTGTGGATCCAAAGTGAGGCTGGTATAGCAATCACCCAATAAAACCTTTATAACTGATTCATCCACCACCCATAACGAGCTGTGTAAATACGTACCGAACAGATTTAGCCGAACAGATTTTGGCAGATTTTGTGCTGATCGGCAAAAATCGGTTCGGTGAACAAAAACCTACAGATTTTCGATTTTTACCAGGCCCTTGAAAATAAATAAATTCTGTTTCTCCACATGATTGTTACCTTTTAATTTAATTTAGGCTATACGCCTACATGTTTTACATTGTGTAGGGTAAGGTTAAATGGGTAAATGGGTGTAGGGTAAATAGACAAATTTTTACTTTTATTTGGGTAAAAAAAAATGTATTCCAATCTTTTCATTAGCCTGCAAATTTGTTAGCCTACAAGTTTGTGTAAGCCAGAAAAAAATATTGTTAAAAATCTGTAGCGATCGGTTCGGTTAAATCGGATCGGTACACCAATCAATTTGTTGCTGATCGGATCGGAATCTGTTAGGCAGAAAAAAATGCTGATTGCTACAGCTTAGTAAATACCATTAACTTCACGGATGGCTTAAATCTTAGTAATACGATTTGCTGTAGTAGGCTAGCATAATTATTATGCTACCTATTCTATTATTTTTTTAAACTTCATTGTTTCCAAAAGGTTTCTCAATTTTTATGATAGCAGAACAGTTTGAAGACAATTACGTGCACGGGCTTTCCTGCCAAGCGCTGTGTTTTCATTTCGTAGCATTGGAAACCCATCAATGCATGCTCTTGTTTCCATTCATGACAAAAAGCATCGAACAAAAAAGTTACAAACCTCTATAATTAAAGTAGCTTTATTATGCCTAAAAGTTTTAGTCGTAATAGAAATATGTGGGTTAAAAATAATCGTCGTTTACAAATCATAAACTATGACAAAAGAGCTTTGCAGAAGTTTTCAAATATAGTAAAAGTCTTGTATTTTCTCTCCTTCAGGGATTCTGCTACCCCCCCCCCACCCCCATGCGCTGGAATCTGGCAATCTGACGCTGACACCACTGTCAACAAATGGTGTTCTCGACTCCCAACTGATGTGAAATCGTCCCTCTTATAATTACACATCTTAGATCCTCTACTGGAAGACTTAAAGCATAGTGTTCGGTTATTCTAAAGGTGTACTCTAAAACCCCAGCATTTACTTAGCTATTAGGTTATTGCGAATGCATCAAAAGTTATTGGTTGACAAATAACTAAGTGATTGATACAGCATTACTGTACGTACATATAAATTAGTTAAATATTAATTAAATACACACATGCATTTCATTAGGGTAAATTTGTAGTGATAAAAATGAAGGGTAATTTCTCACCCAACTTTGTAACTTCCGCTAGGAGGATTAAAACGTGATAGCGATCAGGGATGAGTTCGGGGCCTCAAGGGGTAAACCAGCTGATAAGGGATACTTCGAGGCTGGCCCGTAAAAACTCGTTGTTGGCAGCCCTGCCTATGACCCCATTTGGGGCCCACATGCTCGCCCAAATTAATTTTTTGTCAATTTATTGTAAAAATTAAAAGTTTATCTTTATTAGCCTGATTCCTGAGATATATGTAGCATCTTTCTAGGGTGATACTTAATATTTGAATATCACCCTGTCGTTGTAATGTTCTAATACTTCTGCAAAATATTGCCGTCATAACACGTAGGAACACAGAACGTCATTTTTGAAATGTTGAAACGAGGAAAGTTAGAACGAGAATTTTAAGCGTCATTTTTATTTTTAATTATTTGTAAATTCAATCAGATGAAGCAAAGTCCCAAATTCGTATTCCTTAGCGCCTGCCACAACGTACCGTATTGCTCGTGTTTTGGGGCTAAGAAATGCTAAAATTACTTCAGCAAATGTAAAAGTGGTCTTTTATTATTAATATTGTTCTTTTTAATAGTTCTTTAACTGTGCTACTGAATGACTAATGTGATTAGATTATTAATCCTGGTCAAGTGTACTGTTGTCATTTGCATATGACCAAATAAATTTGAAATTTGGTGCAATAGTGCGTATTGCTAAAGAGTGTTACCTGTAGTCTCCGTGGTAAACCACTATATTTTGAAAGTACAAATGCCGTAAGTGCTTGAATCTAAGGTATCCATCCCCCCCCCCCCCCAAAAAAAAGTCCTCCTAAATATCAGGGTAAACAGAATCTTGCGTTCAGTACCGGCCTGTGCTTCGAGTTCAGGTCTTTAGAGTTTGTACGGTACAGATAAACGGTAGGGATGGGTCGATTTCATTTTTTTTTTACTTCGGTTCCAGTTTTACCGTACATGCCCACAAAACCGCGGTTTCGGTTTTTGCTTCCCTTTCCCTTCCCCCCATTTTTTTAGTTTTTCGTTTGTTACAGTAGTATTATTATCTTACTATAACTCGCTCCTGCTTTCGCTTTCTACAACGTCCACGGGCTGGCTGTGGCACCATTTTCCTCTACTAATTTCTTTTTTTCATGACTAGGAGCCTTGCTGTCTTTCATACGTAAAAAAATGTTAATTTTAAAACATTTAAAACAACAAATCTTTGATTTTTTGAACACTGTACGAAAAACCGATGCAAAATCCGAATCGGTTTTGGTTTCTAGTAAAAAACTAAAATTCGGTTTCGGCTACTGACCCATCCCTAATAAACGGGTGTTAATTTGCTTGGTTTACTAGTAGATGCTAATGTTACGCTAATCTGTCCCTTTGTGACATTGTTCTCGATGTTTAGCATATTGTTAGTGTATTCCAGCCATTGGTTTGCAGTTAAAACTAGAAATGTGTGACCAATTTTTTTGTTTCAGATGTTCGGTGTACTTTACCAGAAGTAATCCGTTTGTTAATGCAGCACGTCGGTAGCAAATGCTTTCATCAGATTACTTGTGATCTTCTCAATACGCCAGCTGGTTCAGTTTTGTGCCAACAGAAACTAGTCAATCTCGTTCATTTTCGTCGTGTTTTGGATGTCTTGGAAATTGCTTTGAGAGCTGGCGACCCCCAAATCATCAGTTGCACTCTTGTTGTTTTGCAGGTAAAATGTGATTAGTTGGTTAGTTTAAATAAATTTCTTGAGTAAATTAAATTTTAGTTTGTGCTGGTGCTGAAAAATTAATTTTGTGGACTTGGATTTATAAATCTACGGTCCGAGCAATTGTCAGGGCACGAGATTGTGTGGGTGCATGCTAGTCTTAAACCGGTTTTGTCATAAAAGTGTCCTCATTCAGTGTTGAATATGATCATCTTGGGGCTCGATGCGGCTGACGGTGGCGCCGGCACACCCGGACCTCTTACGCACCATCCATAAGGGCCTCTACAGTCCGGGTGGGTTGGCCGGGTCGGGGAGCGATTCTTCAGACCTCTGATCTCCTTGAGTGCTGGGTCTGATGGAGCGACGCGTGCGGCGCACTGTACGCGGAGCCTCATCCACAAGGGCTCACACTCTGGGCAGACCAGCGGGTCAATGGTGCCCAGGCGGGGTGTACCGGGCATCTCCCATGTGCCAAATATGAAGTGAGATAAAGTGTTTTGTTTTCGTTACCCTCTGTCTTACGTCTTTGCTATCGCAGGTGCCCTTACGTAAATTTTTGAAAGTCTGTTGTTTAATTTGTAACATTATTTATTTTCTCTGGTATCAAGGTGCTGTTCAAAACATTCCGTTTTAAATTGGAAAATCCTACTGAAGTTCTGCTGGTGAAAAGAACGAAGTAAGTATGTCTTTAATCTTGTTTGGCCATAAATGATACTATAAAATGTGAGCTGTACAAGGTAATTAGTATAGACTACTGGTGAAGCTAAAGGGCATATAAAGAAGAGAAAAGAAGGTGAAAAGAACGAAAAGAAAATGGCCGACCAAATAGCTGAAAATTTTTCTTTTATCGGTAAGGACATGTAATTTCTGTGATTTTGAAAGCTCGAAAATTTTGTTACTTTTTCACTAAAAGAGTTACACAAATTATACTTGGAAGTGGTAGGTAAACAATCACTTACTAGCAAAAACAACCACTCAATTTCTGCATAATTCCACCAATGCCGCAAAAATGCCACAAATTTCCAAAAAAAATAGTACAAAACTGACCGTGAAAAGGCTTTGTTTAAACATTAAACCAAAAATTTTAATAATTTTAATGACAAACAAGCCAGTGTAATTGACAACATACTTGACAATTGGAACCAATTTGCGGTTGCATTTATTACGTACTCTTGTTCAGATGAATACTGCTCCAACAGTGCTGTTCATTCAAGGTTGCATTGTATGTAGCGATCGACCGAATCAGAATCCGAACCGGATCTGAAGCCGGATCTTAAGGGTTCGGATTCGATTCGGATTCGGCAAAATTTTGAAGTCTGGGCGATTTTTCAATAACTTCGCTAATTTTTGGCCGTTTTCGACATTCCAATATACCATTCGAAGTGTTTTTTTCACCAGCTTTCCAATGGAGCTAATTTCAAATGGCTAGCATAAACTGTTCAGAAGTTATAAGGGAAAAACCAATGAACAAGTTGTGAAAATCTCTAGTCAAGTCTTGAAACTTTACTCAGCTAGAGAGAAAATTTAGTCTGTAAAAATTGGAAAGGGCTGAAGCAGTCCAACAAAGGTTTTATTTTGGATTCGGTTAGGATTCGGATCCGATTCACCAAATCTTGTAAATTATCCGGATGCGAATCGGATTTGGTAAAAGTAGATTCGGTCGATCCCTAATTGTATGGGAAGTCGATTATCACCAACCTAGTACGTGATGCATAACTATTTATGTTAGAAAGTTTGTTTGCTATCATGTTGTACAACCATAATTCATGCTCCGTTGGGATTTTTGTTTGATAGGAGCTCATTGTCGAATTCAGCTGCCAAACACATCACTGCAAAATTCTACTGCAAAAGTCGCCCCTTCATCACAACAAAACACATAGCAAAATCGGGCGTAGTATTAAAGCGAAATTTATACATGTCTTTATTTATATGGCGAAATGGCTGTATTCGGAGGTTCATTATGTTGAGAGTTGACTTGTTCACCACACACCTGAACTCTGTTCGTTGTTCAACTTTTCTGTTGCAAACTCATTCGGCTGGAATTAAAATTATTATACTCACATATCCCTATTTTTGATAGTACACAAAATTAGTCATAATTCTATTACTTATGTTTCAGTACGTTAGTTTGGCAGCTCATCTCAAGTCCCCCGACCCCAACGTCTTTCCGAATGAGTCACTTTGGCCCACAACGTTATTATGGAATCCAAGCCGAAGCCTGCAACATAATTGGGGCAGGGCTTCACGTTTTGTACCCACTTCCTCAAGATAGAAATAACTTACTTCATCAGTTATTTAGTGAAGGTAGGATACGATTGTTCATTTCTTGACTGACTTGCTCGGATATGTTGAAGAAAATGTCTGGTTTGCATTTAATACTCCAACTGATTTGAAGGAATATTTTTTCAGCTGATACTTGTCGAGCCAAGTTGTGCAAATGTTTGTGTTACAAGTCCAACACAGTTCAAATTCTCCCACCAATGTAAAAACACCATGAGCCACGGACAAATTTTTGGAATACCTGATGAAGATAGGACTCCATTTTTCTAACACCAGTGGTCACAGCATGCTTATCGAAAATTTGCAAAATACTAATGTATTTATTTTCATTTGAATTTGAGCTTATCATCGGTTTGTGTTGAATCCAGATCATGTGTGTGAATGATCACTTAATTGCTGCGATTTTCCGTGATGGAGTAAACACTGTCGCTGGACAGAGTATGATGAGAAAATTATTTGTTTTATTTAACGCCCACCTTGATTTTGCCAAATTAACTGCACAAGCCCTTAGCGTTTAATACGTAATTTACAGTGCCAACTGCGAAGTTCGGCTGGAGTGTGAAGCCAGGTGTCTGTCTCAGTAGTACAGTTATTGGAGCATCCAGTTAATAAACAGGCCCTGTTTCAAGTCTCAATTGGGGTACTTTTTTTCTGAGATATGTATCATGTATTCGAACAGACTTTCCACCCTCTCCAACCAGTCTTCAGTCTTTCTCCAGTCTTTAATGCTGACCGTATGCTTCCTTTTAAAATCAGGGCTTCACTCGTACCACTGTTTGCCGATCGGATACTGGTCAAGTAATGGGGGTCTGATATCAATACTGATAATATTTTTTTCATGAGATGATAGATGATTCAGCTTGATTTAGAACTAGAGGCAATACTTTCAAAAAATGTCAGTATTGTGGCTTTGTTAGTAAAAAAAAATTTATTTTTGTATCTTTGGCTAATACTTCTGAAAATAACTTAAGCTATCCGGTTAAAATTAGCTCTATATGAAATCTCTTGTAAAAAGGGTTTAATGGTGAATTTGAACTGCTAACTCTGTCAATTTTTGACAAAATTCTAGAAAAAAATGACATTTTACCGATACTCGGTAACCATCCTTTCCAATACCGATCTTTTCCTTTTCGATGTCACTGTCAGTATTGGTGCTGCCTTGTTTAATGCCCTTTTTGTTCAATGGAATGTGTTCTTAAATTGCTTCCTGCTGTGTTGGTTGGCAGACGAAGACGTTATAATGACCTCATGCTACGTCACCACAACCAGCGTTTTAACTAGTGTGCCTCAGAGCAAATTCACCTGTCCCATTCTTCCGTTTACGATGGATAGGAAATTAAGTTATCTGTTGATCGTAACACTAGATGCTACTCATGCCATACTCAAATTCTTGTTAAAAGTTAATTTTGTTTCAGGTTGCAATGAAGGTCCCTTGACTCATTTACGGGACTTGATTTTGATCTTGTATACGGAGCAGTTTTTGAATACTAGTCTATCTGCCGTAGAAGCTGACCAGTTTAGGTAAGATGGTTTTTTTTGGAAGGAAAAGAATGTAAAATTATGAAACTGAAAGCAAAACGAGCCCAGTTAATGTTAAATAGAGGGCAAATCTATCTCTATTTCTTTTTGGACTTGAATGTCAAAGTGCCTAAAAGAGGAATTAAATTAAAACCGTGTCCTTTGAAACCAAGGGTGAAGCCGTACCACTCAGCTGTACTGACACAAGCCCACTCTAGCAGTCTGACATTCAAGTCTAAAAGTTAAAAAGAAAAGTGGCTTTACATCTGTTTATACTTAATATGTATAATCTTACGTTTATGTGTGCGTGTTAATCCAATTGTGCCTAGCCATGGAGAAGGGAAAACACTGCACGTTTCACTTCAATATTAGTAAAATGACACTGACTGGTTGCATGTACAACATAGCCTCTTCATAACGATCTGTGTTGGATCTTCAAAATTTTATTGTGTCGGAGTTATTGTTATGAAAAAAAACTCTTTATAACGATATCTTTATAATATTTGTGCGTAGTCTAACGAAAAAAAATCATGTAGGCCTATGAAAGGTAAAATATAATCATCTTAAGTCTACACTGTGTGTAGCGTAACTGTTACGATAGTAAGATTAAGCTATACAGTATTGTAGATTTAAAAAATAAATATGATTCCGCAGATAACTAATAGTTTATTATTTGGGGAGGGATGGGTACGGTAAACTATTGCTTGACAGCGGCCGTCACTTGCTAAAAATGTCCTGTCGATATACCTAAGACTTGCCGCAGCAGTTGGGATTGCATTGGCTTAGCTGGCAGCTACTGGTTTCTCCTCCATCCCTGTCTATCACCCTCCTTTAACCCTCTGGGCCCTAAGGTTTTCTTTTCTTAACTCAAACGTATATAATGTAAAGCCGATATATCGGCTTCTAGGGCCCAGAGGGTTAAAATGGAAGCAATGAAGTGACTGAACCAGTGCTCTCAAATGGAGAGATGGAATAAATCCTTGCGTAGAGATGTGATGGAGAACCCTTGCGTAGTTATGTGATGTGATGGAGAGGTAGTGCAACAAGCAAAGGAAAATATTGATATAAAGAGGGAAAACGGAGCTGGGGCACAAAATATCCTACTGCTTTAATAAGGTTATTATTATATAGGGTATTGTTATAATTCGGCTTTTTTGGCATTAGAACAGTGACAGTTTGGCCGTTCTTTTCTGAATGTATCATTGTAATGGGCTTATTGTTATAATCAGGTATTGTTATAAAGAAGTTTAACACAACCTACAGTTTCAAAAAATAGTGACAGATGTGTACAGTTACAGTGAAAAAAATATTTCTGGTTTTTCTTCATTTAAACTTTAAAGTTAGACGAGTGTAGCAGTTGAGATTTGTGTGATTTTTTCGTATGACGGCAGGGCCAATCTAAAACATTCCTTAAAGAAGAAATTCTTAAAATTTTCGTTACAAATTTGGGCTCTTAACGAAAGCTCACGTTATAAATTGCAACTTGTAGACATTTTGCCTATTTCATTGGCATGAAAGTACAATTTTTTTTTGTCAAGGTTGAACTGTAGAAGTTAGCATTCGTTTGAGCCCTAATTTTGAACGAAAATTTTAAGAATTTCTTCTTTAAGGTATGTTTTAGATTGCCCCTGCCGTCATACAAAAAACACACAAAAATCTCAACTTCTACACTCTCGTCTAACTTTATAAGTTTGAATGAAGAAAAACCAGTACACCAAATTCCACTTGGTTGGGCTCTTTCGAAAACCAGTTTCCTGCTCTTCAAGCTAATCTTACTGAAAACAGGATTTTGTAGTACTCTGATCTGGTGGTAATGGGCAAATGTATACATATTTCAGTGCCGCAATTACCCTTTTCCAAAAGGATGTACAAAGGTTACATGTGTGGCTACCGTACGACTACAGGGTTTTGGTATCAACCCCAGACTTTCTTTTTCAGGAATATGTTCGGCTCCCTTCCTTCTAGACAGGGTGTTTTGCACCCTTTGCGACCCCCCCCCCCCCCTAATTCCATCTCTGATCTTAATCCTGGAGTTAGGCACTTGGAATGATTCCCCTTTAATTTATTTAGGATACTGTATCGGCAGCCGTTGCTGGCGTTTGAGCTGCCACCATCCTGTGCTGATGCGCCGGACGTTGGTGGGTAGACCAGGCAGACGCCATTGATTCAAGACTAAGGTCATCGGCCCCAGCTCGGCGCCGGTATGGAGTGGTGGACTGTTCCTGGGCCTGTGGCGGATGTCCTTACAGAGGAGCTCCTAAGAAGTTCGAGTCAAGTCCAGACTGTATTATTATAGGCCAATGTGCGCATGCATGCCATGACGTGCATTGTAGTCATGGTGTCATGCTTTGTTTGTCATGCATGGTTACCATTGGTATTATAATCATTCCGTTCCAATTCCTCCAAACTGCAACACGTAGGAGTGAAGCCTTAATTTATACGCCTTTTGGACCATCAAACATTTCGATCTTTTATACCAAAATTATTCTGCAACATACGTAAGTCAATGTATTTACCACCAATACTTTTCCCTAATTCTTAAGTCCAGCCAACCGCAAATGTAAAACCGCAAGGGTTATTCCGTGTGTAAGTCGGGCGAGCATAAAATTGCAACTCCACCGCAATAAAAACCCAATGGAACCAAATAACCAGCGTCATTTTTACATGCCAAGCCATAACATCAACTACCACTGAACACCCGTCAATACACCCGTCAATACTAACAAAATTATACTTCTTCGTTTCTCATGTGTAACTTCCAGTTTCTTGTGTATTTCAGATTATCGGATGATTTGGTCAATTTTCTATTGAAAATCGTGGTTCGGGAATCTTGCATGTTGCTCAGGAAATGTGTTATTGCGGATAGAGAAGAGTTTGATAAAGTGCTTGCCTTGGTGCCTGTAAGTAAACCCTCATCTTTTCAAAACGAGTATTTCAATTTTTGTAGACCGTTTCAAGTTGCTGATACCAATCAGATACCGATACCACAAATGTCGGCAACCAATCCGACCCAGCACCCATATCGGTGCAGCCTTAAATAAAGTAATAATTAATAAAAGGCCTAGTAAGGCCATGGCAATAAAACTTTGATTGTACAGGTGCACGAGTAGAATAATTTTAATTCAAGCCAAGCTGCGTTTGCAACAGAAGAATCGTGTATCGAGTCGAGTTCGAATATTTGGTGAACTCACTTATTCTGCAAGTGTTTTTTTTTTATTTGTTAGTGTAGTAACAATTAAGATTCTACTTAATGGACTGTGTGGGTCAAAGTGTACGACTGCTTTTCCAGTTTTTAGGACATAACTTTAAAATGGCTTGAGCTAGTGGCTTTTAATTTACACCACCTGAAAGCTTTCGTCGATACAATTAATTTGGTATATTTGAACGTCAAAATCGGTCAAAAGTTGGCAAAGTTATTGCTTTTTTACTGGATTCTAGTATTCCGAGTATGGATGCTAGCGACGAGCTGACTACACGTTGCATACTCGGTTCGCTCAGCTCGAATTTTTCGAGCATCGCATGTCCCTAATTGATTGGTTCCGGGCATTTTTTGCTGGTTGAGAAGTCGGCTGTGACCAGGGCTAATAGTTTTATTATTAAATAATTCATATTGACAAGTGAACTAATTTTTATTTAATTTTTACAGATGAGTTCCCCTCCTTTGCGGTACCTCAGT